>CM056599.1:14395320-14485178 GCA_029721355.1 Tegillarca granosa
TCTTTTTCGTTGACCCAATTTTACGAATTATGCAAACTAGGTGCAATATTTAGCAAAATCTTGAAAATCTTCTCCTCTGAAACCACTGGGCCAATTGGAACAAATTTTGTGTGGTTGATCCCTACCTCGGCCTGACTAAAGTTTGTACCAGACAACCCTGTCTGACATCCAAGATGGCCGCTGTTACTATAATAGAAAATACATTAAATAGCCATTGTTGTATCCATTTTTAGCTCAACTGCTAAAGCCAGATGAGCTTATGGCATGATGCGCGGTGCGTGCGTGCGTGCGTGCGTCGTCAGCAAAAACTCAGAAACTACTGGGCCAATTTTAGCAAAACTTTGCAGGAATGATCCCTAGAAGGAGTAGATGAAAATTTGTACAATTGGTTTCCATGGCAACCAAAGTAGGTCACAGCGACCTAGAATGTAAAAAACCTAAAATAAGTTTCTTCTCTGAAACCATAGGTTATATTCAAATCTGATGTGATATTTAGCTTCTAGACACCCTTAAACATGTAGGTTGTAAATTTCGTGAAATTCTGTCAAAAACTAGGTTACGCGTTTTTAACGTTTTTCTGTCATACTTCGTAAAACAGTGAAAATAAGGCTTATAATGAGATATCAACTTTGAAAATCTTCTTCTCTGAAACCATGAAGCCTTAAGCTTTCATATTTGGCAGTTAATATCAGCTTGAGCCCCTTTACCAAGTTTGTACAAATGGTGGCCCCCGGTCTATTTTTGGCCCCACCCCAGGGGTCCATATATCTGCATATGCATATATGGCTTATAATGGAAAATCAACTTTGAAAATCTTCTTCTCTAAAACCATAAGCCTTAAGCTTTCATATTTGGCAGTTAATATCAGCTTGAGCCCCTTTACCAGTTTGTACAAATGGTGGCCCCCGGTCTATTTTTGGCCCCACCTCAGGGGTCCATATATCTGCATATGCATATATGGCTTATAATTGAAAATCAACTTTGAAAATCTTCTTCTCTAAAACCATGAAGCCTTAAGCTTTCATATTTGGCAGTTAATATCAGCTTGAGCCCCTTTACCAAGTTTGTACAAATGGTGGCCCCCGGTCTATTTTTGGCTCCACCCCAGGGGTCCATATATCTGCATATGCATATATGGCTTATAATTGAAAATCAACTTTGAAAATCTTCTTCTCTGAAACCATGAAGCCTTAAGCTTTCATATTTGGCAGTTAATATCAGCTTGAGCCCCTTTACCAAGTTTTTACAAATGGTGGCCCCCGGTCTATTTTTGGCCTAACCCCAGGGGTCCATATATCTGCATATGCATATATGGCTTATAATTGAAAATCAACTTTGAAAATCTTCTTCTCTGAAACCATGAAGCCTTAAGCTTTCATATTTGGCAGTTAATATCAGCTTGAGCCCCTTTACCAAGTTTGTACAAATGGTGGCCCCCGGTCTATTTTTGGCCCCACCCCAGGGGTCCATATATCTGCATATGCATATATGGCTTATAATTGAAAATCAACTTTGAAAATCTTCTTCTCTGAAACCATGAAGCCTTAAGCTTTCATATTTGGCAGTTAATATCAGCTTGAGCCCCTTTACCAAGTTTGTACAAATGGTGGCCCCCGGTCTATTTTTGGCCTAACCCCAGGGGTCCATATATCTGCATATGCATATATGGCTTATAATTGAAAATCAACTTTGAAAATCTTCTTCTCTGAAACCATGAAGCCTTAAGCTTTCATATTGGCAGTTAATATCAGCTTGAGCCCCTTTACCAAGTTTGTACAAATGGTGGCCCTCGGTCCATTTTTGGCCCCACCCCAGGGGTCCATATATCTGCATATGTATATATTGGAAATCAAATTTAAAATTTTTTTTCCCTGAGACTGTAAGGCATAATGCTTTTATATTTGGCATTTAACATTAGCTCAAGTCCCTTTACCAGGTTTGTACAAATGGTGGCCCCCGGTCCATTTTTGGTCCCACCAAGGGGCACATATATCTACATATACTTATATGGGAAGTCAAATTTCAAAATATTCTTCTCTGAAACTGTAAGGCCTACAGCTTTTATATTTAGCATTTAACGTCAGCTCAAGTCCTTGTACCGAGTTTATATAAATGAAGGCACAAGAACCATTTTTGTCAGTTGAGCTCCACAGGCCCTTTTGGGCCTCTTGTTTCACCGATTTAGCTCAAATTTGAAATGTAGAAGGTATATAGTGGGGGATTCAACATATGTAACTGGTTTTTCCGAGTCTTTTTTCATTGACCCAATTTTTAAGAATTATGCAAATTAGGTGTAATATTTAGGGAAATCTTTGAAAATCTTCTCCTCTGAAACCACTGGGCCAATTGGAACAAAATTTTGTGTGGTTGATCCCTACCTCGGCCTGACTAAAGTTTGTACCAGACAACCCCGTCCGACATCCAAGATGGCCGCCGTTACTATAAATAGAAAAAACACAAAAATGGCCATTGTGGATCCATTTTTCCACCGATTTAGCTCAAATTTGAAATGTAGAAAGTATATAGTGGGGGATTCAACATATGTAACGGGTTTTTTCCGAGTCTTTTTTCATTGACCCAATTTTTACGAATTATGCAAATTAGGTGCAATATTTAGCAAAATCTTTGAAAATCTTCTCCTCTGAAACCACTGGGCCAATTGGAACAAAATTTTGTGTGGTTGATCCCTACCTCGGCCTGACTAAAGTTTGAACCAGACAACCCTGTCTGACCTCCAAGATGGCCGCTGTTCCTATAAATAGAAAATACATTAAAATAGCCATTGTGTATCCATTTTTCCACCGATTTAGCTCAAATTTGAAATGTAGAAGGTATATAGTGGGGGATTCAACATATGTAACTGGTTTTCCGAGTCTTTTTTCGTTGACCCAATTTTTACGAATTATGCAAACTAGGTGCAATATTTAGCAAAATCTTTGAAAATCTTCTCCTCTGAAACCACTGGGCTAATTGGAACAAAATTTTGTGTGGTTGATCCCTACCACGGCCTGACTAAAGTTTGTACCAGACAACCCCGTCCGACATCCAAGATGGCCGCCATTACTATAAATAGAAAATACACTAAAATAGCCATTGTGGATCAATTTTTCCACCGATTAGTTAAAATTTGAAATGTAGAAGGTATATAGTGGGGGATTCAACATATGTAACGGGTTTTGCCGAATCTTTTTCATTGACCCAATTTTTACGAATTATGCAAATAAGGCGCAATATTTAGCAAAATCTTTGAAAATCTTCTCCTCTGAAACCACTGGGCCAATTGGAATGAAATTTTGTGTGGTTGATCCCTACCTCGGCTTGACTAATGTTTGTACCAGACAACCCCGTCCGACATCCAAGATGGCCGCCGTTACTATAAATAGAAAATACACTAAAATAGCCATTGTGGATCAATTTTTCCACCGATTTAGCTCAAATTTGAAATGTAGAAAGTATATAGTGGGGGATTCAACATATGTAACGGGTTTTTCCAAGTCTTTTTCCTTGACCCAATTTTTAAGAATTATGCAAATTAGGTGTAATATTTAGGGAAATCTTTGAAAATCTTCTCCTCTGAAACCACTGGGCCAATTGGAACAAAATTTTGTGTGGTTGATCCCTACCTCGGCCTGACTAAAGTTTGTACCAGACAACCCCGTCCGACATCCAAGATGGCCGCCGTTACTATAAATAGAAAAAACACAAAAATGGCCATTGTGGATCCATTTTTCCACCGATTTAGCTCAAATTTGAAATGTAGAAAGTATATAGTGGGGGATTCAACATATGTAACGGGTTTTTCCGAGTCTTTTTTCATTGACCCAATTTTTACGAATTATGCAAATTAGGTGCAATATTTAGCAAAATCTTTGAAAATCTTCTCCTCTGAAACCACTGGGCCAATTGGAACAAAATTTTGTGTGGTTGATCCCTACCTCGGCCTGACTAAAGTTTGAACCAGACAACCCTGTCTGACCTCCAAGATGGCCGCTGTTACTATAAATAGAAAATACATTAAAATAGCCATTGTGTATCCATTTTTCCACCGATTTAGCTCAAATTTGAAATGTAGAAGGTATATAGTGGGGGATTCAACATATGTAACGGGTTTTCCGAGTCTTTTTTCGTTGACCCAATTTTTACGAATTATGCAAACTAGGTGCAATATTAAGCAAAATCTTTGAAAATCTTCTCCTCTGAAACCACTGGGCCAATTGGAACGAAATTTTGTGTGGTTGATCCCTACCACGGCCTGACTAAAGTTTGTACCAGACAACCCCGTCCGACATCCAAGATGGCCGCCATTACTATAAATAGAAAATACACTAAAATAGCCATTGTGGATCAATTTTTCCACCGATTAGTTAAAATTTGAAATGTAGAAAGTATATAGTGGGGGATTCAACATATGTAACGGGTTTTTCCGAGTCTTTTTTCGTTGACCCAATTTTTAAGAATTATGCAAATTAGGTGTAATATTTAGGGAAATCTTTGAAAATCTTCTCCTCTGAAACCATTGGGCCAATTGGAACGAAATTTTGTGTGGAAGGTCCCTACGTTGACCTGACTAAAGTTTTTACCAGGCAACCCCGCCTGACATCCAAGATGGCCGCTGTTACTATAAATAGAAAAAACACAAAAATGGCCATTGTGGATCCATTTTTCCACCGATTTAGCTCAAATTTGAAATGTAGAAAGTATATAGTGGGGGATTCAACATATTTAACGGGTTTTTCCGAGTCTTTTTTCATTGACCCAATTTTTATTAATTATGCAAATTAGGTGTAATATTTAGGGAAATCTTTGAAAATCTTCTCCTCTGAAACCACTGGGCCAATTGGAACGAAATTTTGTGTGGTTGATTTCTACCTTGGCCCAACTAAAGTTTGTACCAGACAACCCCGTCCGACATCCAAGATGGCCGCCGTTACTATAAATAGAAAAAACACAAAAATGGCCATTGTGGATTCATTTTTCGACCAATTAAGCTCAAATTTGAAATGTAGAAAGTATATAGTGGGGGATTCAACATATGTAACGGGTTTTTCCGAGTCTTTTTTCATTGACCCAATTTTTATGAATTATGCAAATTAGGCGCAATATTTAGCAAAATCTTTGAAAATCTTCTCCTCTGAAACCACTGGGCCAATTGGAACAAAATTTTGTGTGGTTGATCCCTACCTCGGCCTGACTGAAGTTTGTACCAGACAACCCCGTCTGACATCCAAGATGGCTGCAGTTACTATAAATAGAAAAAAACACAAAAATGGCCATTGTAGTTCCATTTTTCAACCAATTTAGCTCGAATTCGAAATGTAGAAAGTATATTGTTGGGGATTCAACATATGTAACGGGTTTTTCCGAGTCTTTTTTCATTGACCCAGTTTTCACTAGTTATGCAAATTAAGTGCAAAATTCTGTGAAATCTTTGAAAATCTTCTCCTCTGAAACCACTGGGCCAATTGGAATGAAATTTAGTGTGGAAGGTCCCTACGTTGACCTGACTTAAGTTTTTACCAGGCAACCCCCGCCTGACATCCAAGATGGCCGCCATTACTATAAATAGAAAATACAGAAAAATGGCCATTGTGGATCCTTTTTCCACGGATTTAGCTCAAATTCGAAACGTAGAATGTTTATTGTGGGGGATTTAACATATGTAACATGTTTTTCTGTGTCTTTTTTCACTTTTTTCCAATTTTCACTTATTATGCAAATTAGGTGCAATATTTTGTGAAATGAAGTAAAAATCTTCTCCTCTGAACCCACCCCCCCCCCCCCCAAAAAAAAAAAAAAAAAAAAAAAAAAAAAAAAAAAAAAAAAAAAAAAAAAAAACAACAAAAATGGCTATTGTGGATCCTTTTTTCCACCGACTTTAAATATAGAAAGTATACTGTGTGGGATTCAAAATATATAATGGTTTCTTTCCGAGAAAATTTTTATTGACCCAATTTTCAAGAATTATGCAAATTAGGTGTAATATTTAGTAAAAATTTTATCCTCTAAAATCACTGGGCGAATTGGAACCAAATTTTGTGTGGAAGGTGCCTCTTGTTTAAAATGTGGTCTCATTCCAAAATACATGTCATTTCATTTTAAACATATTTATATATTTAGAATTTCTATTAAAAAAATGCATTCAAAATCAGCACATGACAACTTGAATGCATTATTTTCATAAAAATTCAAAATCAGCACATGACACCACAGTAAGTTCCATAATATTCATCTGGTAGTCTGTCCAGTCTGACTTGATATGTAATTCATTTTAAATTGTCGACGATAAAATTAATTTTTCTTGTATTTGAAAAGTTGAAACTAATCGCGTATTTTTTGTTATAGCTATGCAACTTATCGTAATTCTCGAGTCTGTCCAGTCCGATTTAATAAAATAATTTTTTTTTTTTTTTTAAAAAAAGTCAAAGATATAATCAATTTCCATGTTATTGACAATTAACACTCGTTACGTATTTTTCAACAGCTATGCAACTAACTGCAGTCACAATTCTCGAGTAAGTCGGGACTCAAATAAATATGTTCATCAGATTGGTCCGTTTCTGGTTCAAATAAATACGGCTATACTCCAAATTCATCACTTATAACATTGTCTACTGCTTCTACAAATAATAACGAACTATTTGACATAATATAAGGTACATGTCAAAGTCGTTACTTTCCTTTACATACGTCAATATATCATCATAGTTACTACTGTCTATCATGTTAGATACTACTTCTAATACTGTAATGACGTCACACATTTATAACTCAAAACAAGGCGTTTCACTTTGCGATAAAGAGAAAGTTAAAAAATGTCGATTTCAAACGGCTATAACTTGTTTATTTTGTCACCAATTTTGATGCAGTTTTCAATATTGCTATATTTAAATAATATATAAAACAATTGTGATAAAAAAAATTTTGGTAACAGGTACCCTTTAATATAATAAAAAAAAAATTTGGGTTTCCTAAAATTTGAAATTTAACTTACCAAATCAACTTTAGGATGATTGCACACCTGACATTTTTTTTTTTTTGGGGGGGGGAATTTTCACTTGTCGAAACAATGATATATTATTTACCAATGTTAGTAATTGGTCAATAGACTGGACAGCTCATTTTATCAGATGATAGTGACATAATATATGGTTTTATCATTTTTATGGGTCTTACATAATGTTGTACAAAAATACTTTTCTTGTTCAAAAGTTAATAATGTTTTTTTTAAGTCGAACAATGAGTGCAGGTGGAATGGGACACCATTTTGGTATGAATGAAAAACAGGATATGATGTCATCATCACCACCACCCCCAGCCAGGCCTCCACAGCCACATCCAATGCAACAACAGCAACAACAACCACATCCACAAGCACAACAACAACAGCAAGCACCTGCTCAACACCAGCTACCACCCAAAGTATTGCCAGGGGCACAACAACAACAACAACAGCAGCAACAACAACAACAATTGCACCAAAATCCATTTAAACAGACTGATGGGTATGTGGCACATGTGCATGTATGCACACACACACACACACACACACACACACACACACTTATCACATCTTAAATCTCAAATATGGACCTTTACAAGGCTTTTTCTCTAAACTGGAAACAATTACCTATAATCATGACAAACAGTTTCCAAGTAACTTCAAGCTTGTTTTTTGAAAGAATTTGAATGTTTTAAGATGTTATTCAGACCAGAATAACATTAAGTCATTGTCAATTTTTCTTGGTTCATAAATATACAAAAAAAAAGAGAGAGAGAGAGGGAGAGAGAGAGAGAGAGAGAGAAAGAGAGAGAGAGAGAGAGAAAGAAGTACAAGCAATAATGAAGTGATTTCTCACAGTAAGCCTCAACTTGTGAACTTTTTTAAAATACACATTTGTGAAATGATGTTTTTTAATAAATATTTTTTTTTTCAAATACAAACAAAAATATCTAACCAAAAGAAGAAATTTTAAAATTTTGTCTTTGTTTTAGAATGCAAAGTGGAAACCGTCCAGCACCAACTGGAGTGCCACCTCCTTTACAGAAAAGAATGTCAACAGATGAAGAGGACACAATGAAAAATTTACGTAAAACATTTGCTGGGATATTTGGTGATATGTAAAATAATTAAAACATTAATTTTACGGTGCTGAGGGTTTTTTTATATAAAATTGCTGAAAAATACTCAATGTTATAAATAGAATTCCTCGTGATTTTACTGCACAGGGGAAAGAATGTAACCATATGCTTCTGGAAATCATTCCTACCTCAAGAACCATCTAAACACTGCTGTAATACAAATTCTTTGAAATGACAAGGGAGCTAATTTTTGAAACAAATGCTTATCCCCTAGTAGTTCTCTCCTAACTTTGAGACATATCTACAATGTTCATTGGGTGCACATGTTTTTTTGTAACAAACTTGTACGATATAAAAATATTTGAAGTATTTTGGTGAGGAGTTTTTGTCCATAGACATAAAACAGTTTATAAGGTAAATAGGGTAAGCATGGAATAAATAATCCAAGGAGACAAATGTCATATGATAGTCTGCATCTTCAAAACTCTTGATTTATATGGAAATTGCAATATAAGAAAAGTGATCTAAAATAACTTAAGAAAAACACACAAAACTGAATGTTACAGCAGTAATACACCAAAGCAGAAACTTGAAAACCTATTTTTATGTCTCTGCCCAGAGGTATGAATGAATTCCATACACAAAATAGCATGAAAAAGACATGTGTTTGATAGATAGTTAATAGGTGCAAAGCTCATAGAGTATAACAAAATTCACATGTATAAAATTATACTTCAAACTAGTTAAAAATACAAGGTTATACATCATCACTTTTAATTCAATTTCTATGTGTTTATTTAAAGGCAAGGGAAATATCAAAACATTGTATTTTAGGCATTTTAGAAAAATATACTCCTTATGACTTGCCATGATAAAGATCATTAAAGAAAATTTATACAATATAAAGAATTTAAATTGAAAAAACAGACAATAGAATTTGTTTGTAAACAGAAAGATTTACATGCTTTTTAATGATAAGAAAATTGGTTCTGTGTTGGTATTGCTGAAATCGGGGATTATATCTTCAATTAGAAAGAAAAATGTTTTCTGAAATGTTTAATATGATAATTGGATAGTAGTTTTATGTAGATAGATAGATAGGCAACATAATACATATATACTGTATATCCTTATATATATATCAGTAGATGCAATTAGTTATAGGAATAAAATCTTATCTATATGTGCATGGGTACATGGTGCATATATGGCTTGTGTGTATATGTGTAGAGAATATAAGCCAAAAAATGCATATGTGTATCAATATTCATAACTGTAATTTAACATATGCACCTACTGAATGGTTGATAACATCAGTGTGTATTGTAAAATTAGTGTGTATCTGAAAGTTTAGTGTGTTAGTGTATGTGTAAATGCACATATGTAAAAAGTATTACTTCATGAAGGTGCAAATGTTTATGCACATTTTCCTATATGTAGCTTCATGTTTTTTTATTTCCTCAAAAACTCATGTTCAAATGACTATTTGTCAGTGGATGTCATTCATAAGTGTTTTTATTAGAATACACAAATTATTTGTATATAAATTTTACTTGTAATTTACATATGTCTAGAATATACCGGTTTGTACATACATTGCATATGAGTGTGAACAGATCTATATGTTCTTTGCGTGTTTTAATCATTTATGTGTAGTTGTGTAGAAACTTTGCAGTCATTATACTCTCTTTCTTCATATATTTGTGAAAATATTTTGTACAACTTCAGCTGCATAGTTAACACTAATTATATTTGAGGTAAATTTGAACTCTGTAAATATGATTCAATGTAACTGTTATTGACAAAAATTCTCTACTAATGTATATCAATGTTGGCATAGAGAACTATTGCTTAAGCATATTTTCAAAAGTAAATACCAAAAATATCTGCAATTTTTTTCTTATCATTTTCAACCTCTTGAGAAAAAATACTTCAAACTTAACTGCTTAAAATTAAAACAAACAGCAATTTTAAAATATTTAATTAATAACCTAGTATAGTGGATTTTTTTTTGTTTAAAGGGAGATCACTCTGATATAGTTTTAAGTTTTTAATGTTGTTTATTTACAAATATCTTTAAGCATAATTTTACTGTTATATTTTTTTGTATATTTTATACACATTTTTAAGTTGTTCAGATTTATATTTGTTGTTCTACTATTGTAGTATTTAATATTGTTATTGTTGCTATGGTTACACATTAATTGTTAAATATTTTGTTTTTCTAAATACATTCCTACTTATTCTAAATGCTTGTTGGTTATTAAACATGATTTTTTGTAAGAATTGCATATTGGAAAAAAAAAAGGTACGAAGTTGAGTATCATTCCTTCATAGTAGTACAGTTTCTTGATGAATTTGCATTTTTGGGAACAAGAACAATAGTCATAGGTAGAAACCACATCAAATGATGTCATCAAACAATTTTTTATTTGACGTTACCAATGGCAACATGTTTTTTTAAATGTGATATTGCAGGGAATAGTTTAACTTCTGGATAAAAAAATCAAACAAGACTTGCAGCTCCCATTTTTGCATGTATAGTTACCATTAGGTGATACTTATGTTGTTGCAGATTTTGCACGCATGTTAACATGTATATAAAGAATTTTTCAACAAGAAATATTACCAGGAAAATATTATATCTTACAAACTATAATTTTTTTAAAAAAATGGTTGGCTTTTTGAAAAATTATAAGGATTTTCTGTGCCCAAACAGGACAGGTTTCAGAAATGTTCTAAGACTTTTAACACATATGCTGATGTTCTTTCAGTCGTGCATCTTTAGAATTCATCGCAATTTCAAGGAAATGCTTGTTAGAAATAATTATATTTATTTTACTTGTTATGTAAGATACTCTTAGCTTATATGTGATATGGAGCTGTGTTTATGTTTTAATGTAAAACATTTTTGTGATATTGCTCAGGATCTTAGCAACAAGTACTGCCATGGAAACCAAAATATATACATGTACATTTCATGTTTCAACAACAACAACAACTTCATAAGCCTAACATCTCATAAACATGTAAAAGTCATTTTAATCAAACAAAAATGGAGATCTTGTGTGCAAAATGGCATATTTGTTCATGGCATTTTGTAATGTTGATGTTTGCTATGGCAGATGCTGCAATGCTGTACCCTTACATATTTGATTTTGGTATTTCAAAAATAATGATTTTAGTTATCAAAATGGTATAAAATGTAACTCATTTGAAATATAATTGAAAGCACATGATCTCATTTTGGTCATTCAAGCAGTGAGTTATGATAAGCGTGCACAGCAAGTTTTTTTCTCCAAGACCTAAATGTTTAATCACTGTTATTATTTTTCCCAGTTTTTATCAATTAGAGTTTCTTCACAAAATTGGCAAAAGTAATTGGATTCATTAGTATACCCCCATGATACTTTTTAACACAGTTTCAGAAATACAGTAGAACATCGATATTCGAAACCATTGTGGGGTTCAAGCAAATGAACATCGAGATAAGATTGGAGGTTCAGATTCTCATGATTATAGATGAACAAAGAACCTTTTAAGCTTTAAAACTTTGATAAATGTTTCGTTCTACTCTATTACTTTTGATGAAATCTGTAATACAGCTTCAGCTTGTGTTTTGTTTACAATGACCTAGGTCACATGTCATCTAAAAGAAAATGTATTCCATCGAAAGAAGTTGAATTTTCACTAATTTTTTACTTTTAAAAATTATTTATTGTTTGAGCCAGTGGGGGTATTCAAGTTAATGATGTTTGAGCAATCGAGGTTTATTTACATAGGATATTATAGGAAATTGGTCAGGACCAACAGATAACTTCCAAGTTATCGGGCGTTCGAACGATCAAAGTTTTACTGTATATGGAATTATGTAAATTGGCAAACATATTGAAAACTAGTAATACATAATTAAGAACTAGTAATAAAAGAACAAGTTATGTAATTATCCTGGTACTTTTTCCTTCAAAAGCTTGTAAGTAGTATGCATCATGTAAATGTTTTAGTGTGATTGGCTAGTTTTGAACATCTATAATTAAGTGTATGTTCAGTGAATTAGTCAAGATAAAATCTTCATACTATTTAAATATATCATAGAAGTGCAATAAATAATAAAAATGTCTCCAACATATAGTGCACTTGTTACTTGTAATTAATCTTTATTTTTATTGGTTTGATGTAGTCGGCAACATATATTGCCTCAGTGGCTGAGATTGGTTGATTTAGTAAGTTTTAAGTCCATGTCAAGAATATTTTACTTATATCAAGACATCACCAGCTATAGGTGAAGTGCAAGAAATTTTGACCTTTGCAATGCACTTAGGGCAATGTGCTATGAGGGTTCTTTAACATGCCATGCCTGCAATGGCACAGGGCATCAGTTTTTAAGGTCTCATCCAAAGGACCTTGTGACTTTAATTATTAAATGCTGAGTGCTTGGCAAAAGAGTCCCCACAAATTTTCAAGTCTTGGTCAGACCTGGTCAGGGTTCAAACCTTCGCCCTCCCACTAAGTGGCTAGGAGGAATAGTGTCTGTATCATGTGAGATAACATTTGAGATATCACTTCTTTGCCTGGTGTTCAGCAAAAAGAGAACAAAGTATTGACTGGTTCAATCAGTACCAGGATAATGGACTTGGGGAGTGGTATGTTGTAGCATACTGACTCGGTGAGCTAGCACCTTACCAAAAGGTCACCCTGAGTGCTGGCTAGAACACAGCAGGCTATTATACAAAATATGCATCACACACTGTGACACATACAAGAATTTGTTCTTAGATTAATCCATAGAGATTAATATCCTTTCCTCGTCACAAATAACTGAAAAACTGCTGATGTAATGATAAACAATATTACAACAACAATTTATGGTCTACTGGTTACAGTCCCTGCCATGATACTACAACCATATCACCAGACATAACTTTAAGTGCCAGTCTAAATTTAAACGTTTTATAATCAGTGTTTGACTTAGCTGGTGTTTCTTTTAATATCTTGTACTGAACCATGTTCTTAGTTGTATAAATTTTGTGGAGTGCATGTTTACCATACAACAAGTTTCCTTTTTCCCCCCATAAAATCATATTTTTAGTAAAAAGCCAAAAATCAACATACTACGTATTATATATTAAGTTTTTGTTTATTTTTGTTTTGACATTTAAACAAGTACATCACAATGAATAATAAAACGTTTGGCAGTGAAATTGCTTGTATACACAAATGTTTTAAATTTACAGTAAATACAAAACGCACATAAAAATAAATAAACAACAACAAAATGTTTACTTCCATATACAGGACCATACACAAAATTAGACCAATTAAATGACGACTGTTACCATTGGATACTTCTGCATCCAAAATTTGTTATGTATTTATAAATGGTTACCATTGGATACTTAGAAGTGTGTATCCAAACAGTAGCTATGTACATGTATTTATAAATTTACCCCTGGATATTTAGAATTCTGTTTCCAAAATTAGTTATGTAGTTAAAAAATGGTTGCCACTGGAAGCTTAAAATTCTGTATGCAAAATTTAATAATTAATAACTAATTATACATTAAAAATAGTTATTAAAGAATAATTAAGTAGTTCAACTAAGTAAAAATCATGTATCGTAAATGATCAGTACTGTTGATCAGATTTTTAAAGTAAGCTAAGTTTTGTTTTATTTTATTCAAATGGTCCTTAGTGACAGACTTATTGAAAATCTTGAACACAACTAAACATTTCAGCTGTGGATTCATATTATTCTGACTTAAAGACATTTTAAAGACTTTTTTTATTTCTAAAACTAATTATTAAATGTTGACCATTTTCCCAAAACATGTACAAATATCCATTGTCAAAGTTTACTGGTATATAATATTAGTTGATGTAGGAAATGATTTGAAACAAAATCAATCATGCTAATAATTTTATGAAGATTTATTAAACAAATTCAAATGTACTAAAAATGAGTTAATTTTAACGTAAGAGACTAAACAAATTATACATGATTTAGAATAATTTGGCTAGTCTATTAAACTAAATATGTAAAAACTAAAAAACACACACAAAAAGGTATAGAGAAAATAATAAAATCTAAAAATGATTTTTTGGTATTATCGTGTTAAATGCTGTTAAATTCATTAAAGCTGGCTAAATATTTCTAAAACTCATTGTATAAAAAGATAAATTAAAAAATAAATTCATTTTAAACAAAACCAAAATAAATGGTCATAGAATGAAAAATTATGAAACACATTTTACAAGGCAGTTATTTTACACCTGATTTTAAAACTAAAACAGTGTTGTTGTTTTTTTTTTTTTGTTTTTTTTTTTAATTTAAGCTCGAGTTATTTCTAAAATAAACAAAATTGAAAAATAGATCTCAACCACTTTATAAATAAATATCAATAGTTTTTCAAAACAATATAAACTTTAAAGGGACATAATTCATACAAGCAGGCATCAAAATATCATAAAACTAAACTTGATCTATATACATGTTTTCAGTTAAAATTTCCCTTTCATGCATGCAATATTATTTATTTTTTTGCAAACATCATAAAAATTACGCAAAACATTTAATAATCGAGACAATTTACAACATATATTTACTGGCATTAAACTTTATGAGTTAATTATAATTTTTAATTGCATACATCATGTTTTTTTTTCAATAACTACAAAATATGATATGAGCATGTCAAGCATGAGACTGCATGAGGTTTAAAAGATGTGAAATGCATTCTTAAAATGAATTTATAATTACAACATAATTCACATATTAAACTTGATACAATCTTGTTGGTATAAAAATAAGAAACAAACTGAGTATTATGCAAATTAACTCATTTAATCTCATAAGTTTTATAATATTTACATCTTGTCTTAAAACCACCACAACTGAATGACATCTCAAAGGGGAGGGGCCAAAAGGTCAAAGTTCATACATACAAAACATTAATAAGTAATAGTCAAATTATAAGAGAAAAATAAATTAATGGTAACAGTGATTAGATATAGTTTTCTTTATAAGTATCTATGATGAGTGCTAAGAAATATATATTCTAGTTCTTTATAACTGTTCTTTATAACGTTTCAATAGGAAACTCTCAATGACTCATTTTTTTGGTTTCAGAAACAACTTGTAGTTAGGTGTGGACATTGTTTTCCTGAATTTTTTAAAGAAGCTCCAAGAGATAATTCAATAGATTTGAAAGAATCTTGATTCTTTATAAGTCCATTTCTTTTAAAGGAAGACTTTAAAAAGAACAGCATTCAGAGTTGCTTGCCTAGCCAGTCAGGGTAGCTTGCCTGAAGAAAAACTGAGGTAGCTTGCCTAAAGAACAGCCAACTGAGGTAGCTTTAATAATAACCAATAAGGATAGCTTGCCTAAAAACAGCTAGCTGGGACAACTTGCTTGAAGAATAGCCAAGCTGGGAAACCTGCCTAAAGAATAGCTACCTTGGGTAGCATGTTTGAAAAATAGCCAGGTATTGTAGCTTGCCTAAAGAATAGCTAGCCAGGGTTGCTTGCCTAAAGCACAGTCAAACAGGGTAGCTTGCTTGCACATGTAGTCCATAAAACTTTACATTGGACACTTATTTTGACATTGATAACAGGAATAATTTATAAGATCTTGTGTGTACTTCATACAGGTGAGCTAAAATTTCTGATGTTGAGGTCAGCAATAGAATCAGCTAGTTTAGACATACACAATTCACATATGACCAATTTGTATCAACATATTTGTAGTTCAATTATATATAAATTAAAAATAAATAATACACCAACAATTCAATATCATTTAATAAATACAATACAACCAAACATCAGAAAAACAAAAAAAGTTTATAATTGGGGAAGCAAAAAAGACCAAAACAATACAATTATATACAGTTTACAAGGTATGTTTTGAAATTTACAATTATTGCACAAGTTCCTTTTTTAGAGGACGGATATATATCCAAATTAATGACATAAAACAATGGTCCACAATACACCTAATTAAACACTTAATTACACTTATTATATAGTTAATTATTACAAGGTGTTAATAATCACTGCCTAAGTATACACAGTTTTGTAGAAGATGCATATCTGATATCCGATTATTGTAATTTTCCAAAGAACAACTTGAAAATGGTGCTTATTTCTAGAAAAAGATATGTCAGAAAAACAGCCAAGTTCACATGCATTTTTTTCCCTATTGAATAATTTGAAAATTTGATGTCAACAATGATATACACAGATCTTCTGTTTGATTAAACTGAATGTAAAAAAAACCTGATGAAATAGCAAAAAAGGTTTCAGTAGCCTAATTGAATCAAATGTCAATCCATTAGGCCATTTATGATGTTAACAAATAGGAGGAAGAAAAATAAAATGCATCTTTTAACATGTGTTAAGGGAAATAATCCTTACAAAATATTATATCAGAAATGCTGGTAAGGAGCAAAGTGCTTGTAATTAATCAAATATTTATGGTTTACTGGTATCAGTCAGTCTTAAATATATAAGAATCAGATCTAACTAACAATAGGATTATAAAAATAAATATATTAAAATATTTTACAAATATACAAACATATACATATATAAGCCTGGTATATATGGTTTATAGACACCAATGTCTTCTGTTTTTTCGAGGGTCATTCTTCATCAAACACTTGCAGTTCGATTAATTACAATATTTACAACAATAAATTCATACACTCCTTACTTTATATAAATAATAAATATAGGACAAAGTAAAATTATCACACACACACACACACACACCTGAACAGCTAAGGTTCAACATATACATCAGTTAAAAAATTACTGGTCAGTCAAAATTTTATACAACTTGGACACATTTAATTGGAAGACTACAATGTACTTAGTTTTGATATAAAATTCAAATCATAAATAAATTGTTCAATATCAACATGATATAGATGATCTTCTTCAAGTTGGTAGTAATAAATTAATGGATTTCCAGGTTTTGTAATAAATATTTTAATATCAACCTTTTTTCTTTAACGACTCCCTGTATTGCATTTAAATCAATATGGCTGCCATATCATGTCCTCTGAGATTGTCTTTCATAGAAGATTTCTGAAAAATAAATAAATAAATTTAGATTATATCTATAAGCCATGTTTATATGGGTTTCTAAGTCTAATACTTTTTTTAATTTATGTAAGTGTCACCTGTAATTCAAACTGAGGCCCATTCATGATGGGGTATGTATGCTTGCGCAATGACTTCAAGCCGTTCAGGAATGACTGTATGTGTGAGCAGACACGAGTGACCGCTATCATTATTTTAAGGTTGTTCGCCTTAGATTCAAGATGGCGTCCCTCTGACAAAGTTTGTAAGAAATGGCTTAAATAAATTCTGAAACCAGCATGCATTTCAATTTAAATTTCAGTCAAAGGGCATGGTTTCTTTCTAGAAGGAATTTGAATGATAGGATTAGTTAAAACTTATGTACAGTTGTCCGATTTAATTTATATTTTGACATTTTCTCTCCAGTCGAGTGTCTGTGTCCAAATCTAAGGGAGGTTATTTGTAAAACATCTAGATGATTTACTTACTTTCAACGCGAGTACTCGCTTCCGTTCAATAGACATAAAAATTGTATTCGCGAGCACAGTGGAAAGCAACCAGTAACTTGAACATGTCTCTGATCTTTTACTAGAAAACTTATAGCCACGAAGATTCTTTACCAAGCAATCAGAATGAAATGAAAGTCACAAAATTCTTTAGTTGAGATGGACCATTAAAACACACACCAGTTGTAAATTGAAAGAAACTTTTTACTTGTAAAATGTGACTTTTTATGGCAAGCCTACTACGACACAAGCCACATTTCATAAGTAAAAAGTTTCTGCAACTTACAGCTGGTGAAATCTTGATATAAAATATTTTTAAAAGATACATAAGGCCAATTTCAGTCGCTTAATAATAATAATAATAATAATAAATACCTGTACTTCAGATCTTTGTTGCCCCACCATCTTACTGACTTTTCCTATTTTCCTCTCTTTTTCTGTTTAGTATACACATGTACTTCCTAAATATATAAACTGTTTGCCTTGCACCATAAAATTTTCTTTGTATGCTTTTAGACCTTTTTTTTTTCTCTTGTCATCACTATTGATCTGTGAAAATGTGATCTTGTGGCCTTCCCCTAGTGACCTTACGAAATTTCTCAACCAATGTGGTGTTGCTTTCCTATACACATGGGTTTTTTTTAAGTTAGTTCTCACATGAGTTGTCTCCTTTTCTCCCAGCCTACACTTAGTTTCAGCTTTTTTTGTTAAAATTTGGCAATGTCTTACACAACAAACATGTATATCACATAAAATGACAATATAATCTTCCCATAAACTGGTGCCTGCTGAAAGTTTCCATTCATAAAATGTTTCCCACAAACTTTAACAAGTTATCCAATAATCCTTCTTAAATATCATCGTTTTAATTCTCATTTGATTAAAATCTGAGATCATTTCTTGTTGTATTAAAGCTGAGATCAATATTTAAAACACAGATTTTATCTGTGTGTAAAAAGTTACATGTGCAATGTACAACATGTTACACATGTAATACAATGTGTTGACATGGCACATATAAAATTTCCTGAGGATGGTCAAATATTTGATTAACTACCTGTAAACAGTCTTCTTCTTCTCTTCAATAAATCAGATAAATAATTTACAATTTAATAACATGTAAAATAAATAATGCTTAGTTTGTCAGTGTATCACCATTGCGCTTTTATATGACCTGTAAATAGAAAAGAGGAAAAAGATTTTTTAAGAGCATGTTTTCAATTACACTACTGAAGCTCAAAATTTTTGTACCCATTAAAATGATCAACATTAGATTCATTTTGAAAGTTTAAAAATTTCTTAATTCTACTGAAAAAGTTTGGAAAACGTAATAATATGACTGCTAAACACTTACTCTCCCTTTCAAAAATAATCTGGTAAAATACTAAGATTTGTATAAATTAAGTTTCTAAACTTTAAGGTATCAAATCTAATTATTATATATTTTTCTCTTTTAATTTTACTCCGTGAGTTTTTAGTACTTTCAAAACATCAAACTGTTTGACGGGGAGAGGGGGTGTAAGAAAGGAGGCTTCCGTGAACTGATTCAAAATAATCGATTTTCATATGACGCAGATAAAACTAATTATGATAAGAAAAAAATACAAACCAGTTAATACTAGTGCTTGATCTCTAATTGTAAACCTGTAAATATATCTGGTGAACACACACCACAATATCCACCACACACGCCTCTTACTAATGCGCCATCCTGGAATAAGAAATGTTTGTCAGTAGCAACTTTACAGAGTTCTCTCCCTTAGACCACATTTTTTGTAATCGTTTTGAATTACAAACCGGTACTTTAAAATAAAATATGTTCAACAAAACACATTCAGATATAAAACGGACAATTGAATTGAAAATTCAAATTGTTTCAAAATAGTTTTTAAATACTGATACATCTTGTATTTTCAAATAAATTATGTTCAAAACAACCCTTAAAAACAAATTCAGGTGAAAAAAATGTTTTTGAATAATTTGATCAAGCTATTACACTTATTTCCTGCAGTTAACAACTTACCTGGAGATATTCTATTCTTTTAGAGACATTCCTACCATGTAATGTCCATGTTGTATTTTTAGAGACAACTAAACCAGTTCCACTTAAATTAATACTAAATCGACCCTACAACATAAAAAAATCAATGTATTTCTTTTCTTGATGAAAAAGACTTAGAAATTTATAATGCTGTCTTTGAAATGTGTTTATAGAAAATTGATTGAAGATGACTAAAGATTATAATGTATAGATTTTTTTTTTCAAAGAATGTAACTCGCATCAATTTACAAAGTAAAGGTTTATGAATTTCTTTTGAATATTTTGCTTTTCAAATAAGTTGATATTTTGGTTTTTTGAAACATACAAAAATTAATAAATGAAAATAAAGAGGCCTATGGGCCTAAAGCTCACCTGAAGATATGTCAAAAATTGTTTGCAAAGTGCAGCAGACAATATATTAAGTACAGAAACTTTACAAGTTTTCTCAAGTTAAGAACTCCAACAAAACTTAATTAGAAGTATATCCACTCACATTTCATTTATAAATAGCATATATAATATGCATGAAGTAAGTGTAGTGCAATGAATAATTTCTAAATCATTAACCAATTTCAGTATACTTATGCAGCTATGTCCTTGACCTTTGAACATAAATGACCTCAAACCATATATGATCGTCATGTCAATACCTATGATATTCTAATATACATGCCTATGCATGAAATTAGTAGCTTTTAAGATAATTAACAATTTCAGTATTCCTATGTGGATATGATCTTGACCTTTGAACATATGACCTTGAACCATATATCAAAATGATGGTCATGTCAATATCTACAATATTCTAATATACAGGCCTATAAATAAATTTAATAGTTTTCAAGATATAGTGACAAATATATCATTTTTAGCAATTTACCCACTCAGTGCCTTACAATTTTCCCATTTTGAGCCCATGGCTACCATTTGTGCAAATCTGAAACTTGATGATCTAAGGATGTTATAAATGAAATAACTAAGGTATACCGTTATCTTTTGTAGATTCAGAGGAGAAGATTTTTAAAGTTTTTCATTATTTCCCCCCTTATGAGGCCCCAAGTGGACATTACTCCTTCATTTGTGCAAATCTGAAAGGGCTTCACCCAGGCATAATGGCTACCAAGTTTCATTAAATTTGGCCCAGTGGTTTTTGAGAACATTAAAATGTAAAAAGTTTATGCATGATGGACGAAGATAGATAGCTATAGCTCATCTGAGCTTTCAGCTCAGGTGAGCTAAAAAGGAACTTTAAAGAATACAATCCTGTTTACTAACCGCCAAAGTAATTTACGAGAAACTAAACTTAAAATGATACATAAATGATATAATGACAACTCTGTGGCTGTCAATTGCTAACATGATGAATTCTAAATTTTTAGACAAGAATTTTATAATGCTGTACCTGATGAACATTTTATCCCCCCCCCCCCCCCCACACACACACAAACAATATTTAGTGAATTAAGTAAATTATAAACTAATATATAATAAAATCTTACCTGTGGACAAAAACCCTGAGAACTGTAGCAATCACCTGCTGTACCAAATGGAATGTTTTTACCACCATGAGTGGTGGCATATGTTATATCTGTAGCTACAAATTAAAAGTAGATAAAAAATGTGATAAATAATATACCGTACATGGCACATTATATTTACCTGACCTGTACTTAATTAAAACACATTGATTAAAAAAATAAAGGATATATGATATGTACAATTAACAACACCAACACTACTGTTACTAAGAGTTTGAAATTACTATTTTATGAAAAGACAAAAGCCTGCCTTAACCAAACTGTTACAAAAATGTCAAAAATTCAAGGTACCCACTATCACCTTTAATTAAAATGTATGTACACATCAGCAGAAATTTTATAACTGAAAATAATTTTTTATATACCAAGAATATAAGACAAGTACCAAGTTTTTTTCAGTGCCTAATTTTATTCTTTGTAATTCATTCAAATATGGTACAATCAGGCCTTTACAAACGCCGATTTTTGGCAAAAAACGCCGATTCAATCCTAAAAAAGCGGATTGAAAAATATCCAAATCGGCTTTTTTCCCCATAATAGTAAGACAAAATCTGATTAAAAATTCTTAAATGCCGGCTTGTTAACAATTAAAATTACTCAGGACTGTTTCAAGATTCACTGAACTTCCCTATTCACCTAATACCTTACAAGTTAATTGATTACTAGTGGCTCCACCTGTTCACATCGTTTCTACTGAGTATACAAACACATACACGTGCCTATCGATCCAGTTTATAGATAGTTAATAACCTCCCCTGAATTCAACATACAAGAACTGACTAGATTGATAACGACCGTTTTTCTGGTTACCAAAAACAACGCGATCACGGCATTACATGTGGTTTTTGTATCTTTTATATGTCGATTTATTTTAAGTTACCAGTGATGGGAATTTTTCAAGATATTAATAAGC
The DNA here is from genome assembly GCA_029721355.1 of Tegillarca granosa. Classification (NCBI taxonomy): domain Eukaryota; kingdom Metazoa; phylum Mollusca; class Bivalvia; order Arcoida; family Arcidae; genus Tegillarca; species Tegillarca granosa. Next base: position 14,417,480 of record CM056599.1, read on the forward strand.
CGTATTTATGAACATTTAAATATATATGCAACATTGTCACACATCGACTTATAATTTATAATTAAAAAGACAGATATCCTGATGTACCAAACAGAATTCAGTCTAACTGTTTATTGACGTTTTGTTGCATTGCCAAGACTGGACAGTTATGGAAAGATAAAAAGCAGTATACGATGACACCATATTTTCAAATAAAGATTTTAATGTTTTTTTTCTTTACCTGTCTGATGTGTGTTTATTAAAAAAATGTTAAAGGGGGTACCCTTTGTCCATCCTTGGGAGGGGGGTATGATGTTACCTTTGCCTACCGCCGATTGACCTTACCGGCGTTTGTGGAACCCTGGGTACAATACATTATAATTTGCATACCGGGTAATATATATATATATCTGTAAACGAGTTTCATATGATAACTTTAAATCCATATAATATTTGACAGTCAAAATGGTGCTGTACACAGTTTTGAGTAATTAGTGTGCATAGCCTCCATTCAAAATGAATTTTAAAAAAAATCAGGCTCAACTCTTTATTGGTACCTACTCTGAATTTTAAGAGACATAATATCTAGTCTTATTTTGGAATATGATGTATTTCCAGCTTCTTTATACTGGGTTCTTCTACACGCAGTGCAGTTATCTGCCCTTGTTCCATTATAAGGACAGTTGGCATGTCTGCGTAATCTGAAAGTACAAAAGGTACAAAATATATTTTGAATGTTTTTAAGAGTAATAAGCTAAATTTCATTTTTAACCTCACTTTGATTTCAGATAAATTTCAATTGTAAAAATCAAAAAGATACATCATGCCCAAATATCTGGCCATTTAAACCATGATAATGACTCATGATTAGAAAATAAAAACTCAACAAAATGTTGATGTCCACACACCTTCAAAATAGCATGTATTATTTCACTTCCACTTCAAACTTCATCAGGAAGTTTCCTTTCTTAAATGTGCCTTTTGTTAATAAGCTGACATATTGTTGATATGAAGTTAAGAAACATTCTAAGACTTATATAATCTCTGTAAAAAAAGATTCATATATTTGAAACAATCTGTTTTATGAAACTTCATATATAATTTACATGACAATTACACTCTGATAATGTGATCAGGATTTATAACAGGAGAAAAACTGGAAAAATTAATACACAGTACATGCAAATACATATATATATACCTTTTATTATATACTTCAGCATAATTATTTTCCTCCCCCGCCACAAGTGAAACATACTCTAAAGGTCTTTTCTTTCTCATATTCTTACAGAATACCTGAAACAAAGCAATAATAATGTACAAAAATAATTTATGAGTGACGACCTCCATTAAGACCAGTTATCAAAATGGTTCATTAAGACCAGTTATCTTACAGAATACCTGAAACAAAGCAATAATAATGTACAAAAATAATTTAAGAGTGACCACCTCCATTAAGACCAGTTATCAAAATGGTTCATTAAGACCAGTTATCACCTTGCTTTGTATTTCAACCAAAAGGAACCTCTATGTAAAGACCAAATATCTCTTATGTTCACAGAATGGCTTGGTAGCCTTTAAGCCAAATTTTAGAAATCACAGTTCCTCTCACAACCTAGGTTGGAACAGATCCAAGTGTAAGAAAATTTGTTAGTTGGCATGAGAATGGCTGAATCTTTTGTGTAATGTAGGCAGACTGGTTTCCTCAACCATCCTAGAACTGACTGTCTCAATAAGTGAAGGTATCATACCTTGAGTGAAAAAAAAAAACCCTCACTTTTACTTATTTATATTTACAGTGACTAAATAAACAACGTTTATAACAGGTGCTTGTTTTATATATAAATTGCCAGAATTTAACCACACACCTGTAAAAGTCGTCCCTGTACAAGTAGACTGTATGTATCATCATGGCGGATAGATGTTTGTTGTTTTAACTGCTGACAAGAATTTGCGAAACCTACAAAATTAAACCATAAAATATTAATTAAAAGAAAAAAATTACACAATCATATTTAGTCATAAACTGAATCCACCATCTTAAAATACAAGTGTATACTGTAAATTACAGAAATGTTGGTGATGGCTGGACGTGAAAATAAAACTATAGCTAATATAAAAAGTCAATATATTTTGTGCTGGCAGTCACCAGATTTTGCAAAATTAAAAGTAAGTGAATAGATGTTCATTTTGTTTTTCATGAATATTAACCAACATGAAAGTTTCCCAATTTACATTAATGCTATTCCACAGAAGTTTCTTATTTTCTAATTGGTTAATCAAGAAATTTAACTAAACTAGAGGATTAAAATATGCTACAATAAAAAATGTGGGGGAAAAAAACAAACAAAAACAAAACAATGTTACTCACAAGGTCCACTGTAACAAGACTGTTTAGATTCTGGTCTTAATTCACCAAAACATCTCTTCTTTGATCTCCTCCTTCCTATTACATCTACACAAATAACTAAACGTCTTTCTTTACCCCATCCACATCTAGCTGAACACTAAAATATCAAATATACTAATGAGAATTACCTCCCTTAAATGAGAATTACCTCCCTTTGATCATACTATTATTTACTTCATCCACATCTGGCTGAACACTAAAATATCAAATATACAAATGAGAATTACCTCCCTTTCATCATACTTTCCAAACTTTCTCATGTTTTAAAATAACAATTTTTGTGTGTCCGAAAAATATGTCAGATGATTAGTAGCATGAATTTTGAAATGTTTAACTATCTCAATGAAAACCAACATTTTCTCTTTACAACTTTCAATGGTATATGAGTGAACAACTCAAACATTTGTTGATTTCCTTCCAGATGACGGTCATGGTTTTCAGAACATATAGATATACAAACATTGGCTGAATTAACATTTGTAAAGTTCTATAAGATCTTAGTAAGTTTTTCAACATACCACCAACTGTTTTCCATTTTTAGTGAGTTATATACCGGTACATATGAAATGTTGTTACTGCATTACATTTTCTTTTTCTTTTTTTTTTTTTTTTTTTTTTCCCAACAGATTTTGTATGGGGCAAAGTTATTAGATTATTTTGAAAATTTGTGAAAATTTTTCTCATGCCAAAATAACCAATTTACAGTATTAAGTCAATTAAATACATTACACCTGATGCTGGCACTGATTTGTAGTCAAGCAATGGTTTCTCAACTGAACTTTGTAAAAGTAAAGCTAAAACTGATCCATATATAAAAATTTACATTGTAAATTAATTTTTTTGATAAACTATATACCTGACTGCTGAACAAACTAACCTTGCCCCACGGTCCCACAACCCAATGATAACGTGCACCACAGTCACCATAGTTACAGCTACGTTTTTCTTCAGGTTTCTCTTCCTCTTGACAGCCATAGGGGACTTCCCCTGGGATTTTCCAGCCTTCTTTTGTAACACCTTGACATACAGCTATTCTTGTCTGGTACCCTGGACCACATGTCACATTGCACTGGAAGAAATATATCAAGTTACAAATGACAAGTGGAATAAATTCCAAATTAATCATCACCCATGTTAGATCCTCTTCATACTTTATAGTTTAAATGCTAACAGTTTTAAACAGGAAAATAAAAAATGCCTTTTTTTCATATGGTCGATATTTTTGCAATAACTTTATTTTAATGATTATAAGGAAAAGAACAAGTTTTAATGTCAGTAAATAAAAAGTTCAAATGAATGAATGAATGAATGAATGAATGAATGAAGGAATGAATGAATGAATGAATGAATGAATGAATGAAGTTTAATTTACCTTTGTCCAAGGACTTGTATGCCACATATATGGACATGGGAATTCACTACATCGTCTTTTTAATTTGGGTTGTTTTTCACCCATACATAAATCTTCACTGACTTGTACCCCTTGTCTATCTGTGCAGGTTACATCACGATATTTTGTACCAAATCCACATGACTTGGAGCACTGTAAATATAAGTAACCCTAACATATCAGTGTGTTAAAACCTGTATATAAAACCACTTATGTAAGAACTAAGAATAACTTTTATAGACATGGAAGCTGTATTAGGTTTTACTGATTTACCCATACCAGGTTTGAGAGGAATCTAAAAATCAACACCTTTTTACACCAACATAAAAATGATTTCCACACCAGATCAAAGTAGCATGTTTTTTAAATGAGAATCTCTGTGATTCCAAAATCTTAAAAGCACTTTATTTATAAAAATCATCAGTCCCAGATATAACTCAGGGATCAGTGAAATTGACAATTTTTGGTCCACTTTCGAACAATTTTGTGGCTATCATTGACCAGTGACCTAAAAGACATTTCAAAATAAATGAAAATACAAGAAAAAGAAGAAAAGATATAAGGGGTGAAAATGATGTGTTCCTGTGCCTGACACTATGAATAAGTGCCTGAAATTACAAAAATCACAGTAAAATTTTACTACATGTTTAAAACATTTCTTGCTCTCCTACCTATTAATATCTATCATCATTAACAATTTATTCTCAATCATTGACCAGACTAGTGACTGTTTGACCTTAACAATGGTAATTATTACCTCTGGACACCCATATATACAGAGTTATTATTAGTATATAGGATTTATAACACCTAGCCAGCCAGCCAGCTAAGCTAGCCCAGTGATCCAGTAAACTGGATATGTCTGTATATAATTTATGTTTAATGATTCTGTACAATGTACTCTGATATCATCTCTGACACACTTACCCATATCTCTGTTTTACAAAAATCGAAAGAAAATAGAAAAACTTGGACTACTATATAGATCAAAGGGGATCTATAGCTGATCATGAATCTCAGCCTTATTAATTTTAGGAGTAAGAATTTATATATTTAGAGGCTGCGATCCTTGAGTGGAACTGACCTCTGTGCTCTAATACAGTAAAACCTGCTTATAAATTTTTAAAATGGCCATCTTTATGTAAGGATAATTTGTCCACTCTTTAATGACCTTTTACAATTGTTTCTCATTTTAATTATAAAACCCTATATATAAAAGTTAAATGCTTATACTTCTATACTTACTTAGCACTGACTTATTCTGACTTTAGTCAATGATTCATAAAAATCATTGAACTGGTACAAGCGGATAATATGCACATTATCAGTTCATTTTTATTATTTCAACCAAGTTTCTTTAAAATCAAATAAACAGTTTAAGGGCATTGGTCTGGACACAAAAATTGATATGAATTTTAAACTTCAAAGTTTCATAACTCTGTGAAAAAATCCTTGCACTGGTATGTGCTGAAAACCTGTACATTATTACTTTATGCTGATAACCAAATTTCATGATATCCTAATGAAAAGAGATTAAAAAAACTGGTCAAGACACACACACATACACACACACACACACACACACACACACACACACACACACACACACACACACACAAAAGGGATGAATTTACAAATCAACCAATTAAAGGAAACTATTACCTTATTCCTGTACTGAAGTTTTCTATAGGGCATAATAAAAGAAAAAAATTCAAGTTAAATATGAAATGCAATTTGTAAGCAGGAGCCAATCCTAATGTCCATACAAAGTATAGTTTTAGTTTTCTATTATGCCACCTACATGATTATTTTGGCATAAAATACCACATAAAAATCACTGATTTATGCTATCTTTAGTAAACAATTACTTTCTTCTTTTCAAAAGTCAAACTGTTCATTTAACAGTAAAAGGTCTCATATTTTGGGATAAAATAATGGCCCTGATATTTTTTTTTTAAAACTGGTATTACAAATTTTTATTACTGGTATTATGTTTGTAAGTAGTCTGTAAGTTCCTCTTCAACACCATTATCAGGAACTCTTTAGTTTTTAGAGATAAGAAAATGATAAGATAACAATTTAAAATGCAACTAGGGTCGAGATGAGGCAACTAAAGATAATAAAACTGGAGATAAATGGCTGTTTAAACAGTTTCAATGTATTTTAAAATGGGAGAATTTATCATCCCCCTATCTGTATAAAATATTACCCCTGCCCCTGATTATACTGGTTACCTATTTTTGTGTAAAATATTGGCTATAATCTGATTATCAAATTATCACAATTCCGCCAGAAAGCTATTCATGGAAGAATTCTTCCATTTCTAGCTGCTAATCTCTCTTAAACTGTGGTATATAATGTATTCCAGAATCAAATCTATCTATATACATATATATAAACATTTTAATATAAATTTTTAAAAATATAACTGACAAGTATACCACACACAACATTAGTATTAGAAGTGAATTACCATCATTAGATTTCATTTCATAATAGTTCTTATTTAATAAAAACTTAATGATTTGGTGCGACTATCATATTCTGTACATTTTCTTTTTGACTATAGCCACATCTAGGAGCTATGTTCTGTAACCACTTTGGCACCAAAGCTAAGCTATAAACTTTCTATTAAAATAAGAGCTATAACAAAAAAAACTCTAATGGTGGTAACACACTTCTAATACTAATTATACTGTATTTGTCCCTAACATGCTACATCTAAAACATTGAAATGAGCTAATGCATTGGCCTCTCATTTACTTAGTGTCACTGTCATTATTTTTCAACTGTTTGGCTATGGTTTGTATATATTAAACTTTTTGGCCCCTAGTGTCACTTATGAGGAATGATTTTCTGAAATGTGCACATATGACACATCAAAATTTAAAAGGTATTTGTTATATATTTACTACTACAGTAGAATAATCTAGATTAGCAGGTATAGGTTTCCAATTATCTCCCTTTTGGTGGGTGCTTTTTTTTTTTTTGGAAGGGGAGGGGGGGGGGGGGGGGTAATGATTCTATGACATATGCTCTACTAGACTGATACAAATCAGAAAATTTTGTCTGTTATGGAATAACAATGTAGTAGGAACAGATTTAAAAAAAAAAAAAAAAAAAAAAAAAAAACACGGCTAACAAAGAACACACACATTGTAACAAAGTTTACACACTGCAAGATTTATCAAGAAGGATGGAGATTTAAATGCTACATATGTTGAAAGAAAATTTTGATAAAATATTTCTTAGTGATAAAAGATTTTCTCCAGTATCAAAAGTGAAGACTAATAACAGTTACCTACTACAGTAAATTACACACACCAAAATCCAAACACAACCTACTTATCACAAAACCCAAACACTACTACTGAACTATTTGGCAAATCTCACACATTTTTTTTTTTTTTTTTTTTTTTTTTTTTTTTTTTTTTTTTTAAACATACTAGACAAATTCAAAAATTATACACACAATGTGCTAACATACTTTAACAAACCAAAAACCAATTATCCATTTACATCAATTCAATTTAAAGATTCTTTTTTCTATTAATTAATATTACAGACTTCTAAAGCAGGTACTTGGTAATTAAAGAGCTTTTAAACAGGATTGTACAGTCTTAATTGGCATCACTGATAAAGATTGCCTTTTTTATTATATCTATCAGGTGTTTTTCACAGGTTTTTAACATTTCACAGAAAGAGTGCTGGTATGGGCCTCAAACATGGTCAAATATATAATTAATTCTGACACTCTTTCTTCTCCCCTGTTGACTGTGGAGTTTGAAGCAACAAATGCATTTGAGGCAAGACATTTTAATGAATTCCTCTAGTTTGTGTTATCTGAAGTGAGCCTTTGATAGACAAACAAAACTGAGTTGTATTTTTACTCGTTTTAATTTAAAAGTGAAGGTTGACAACAACTTACCTCGGACCACTCGCCTTTCATCCAAGTATAGCTAGAACATTTTTTTCTGGTACAAGTCATCTTTTCTCTTGGTTTTCGTTGGCCCATACACAGATCAGCGGTGATTGCTCGGTCACGTTTAATGGAACAAAATACTTCTCTAGTCTTAACACCAACACCACAGCTAACCGAACACTAAAATGATAGTCAACAATGGAGCAAAATGTACGTACTGTATATAAAATTACAAATGGAAGTGCCTTCTACTTCTATATTCCTTACAGAAACACAAAATTACAGATACAAGTGCTCTTCCCTCCCTAATCTTAACAGAAACAGAAAATAACAAATAAGTGCCCATTTCTCTCCACTCTTCTCATAAATCAGTTCCTTAGAAATAATTTTTTAATAACACTGTACAAACACAATTATAAATTTTGATCACATTGTTTTTCATCTTTTTGAAAAAAATAAAAATTGAACATGGAAACCAACATCCATGAGGTACAACTTTTCTAGTGTTGGTATTCAACATGGTTCCAAAACAAATAAACATTGTTTTCAAAACATAACCTACTTAACCCCCACCCCACCACAAAAAAGTTACATTATCTGCACATTCATATGCATGCATTTATGCAATCACTCGCACACACAGACTGCAAGTTCTTGTTTTTTTCTTTGAATTAAATAAGTAATTAATACTCACTTTGCTCCAGTGACTTGAACGCCATCTAGGACATCTTCCAGTTCGACAGACTTTATGATTACGTGGTTTTCTTCCTGGACATTCTGCTGAAGGTCGGACATTACCTTCCTCATCAATACAAACTACATCTCGTTGTTGTTCACCTCTACCACATGTCACAGAGCACTGTAATGAAAAGATATATATACATGTATATATAAACATGTTTGACTTCATGAGAAAATTTAAAGGTAAATTGTAAATCATGTCTACATATTTGTAGAAAGTACTGATTTGTCACTAAAATTAGATATATTTTTTCTAAAATTTTGTGTTAGATATCATCTTCTCTCTCTCTCTCTCTCTCTCTCTCTCTCTCTCTCTCTCTCTGCGTCTCTCTACACAGTGATTCAAAAATCCACAAATACAGAAAATTTGTTATGAAGGAAGAGCCAATTTTATTTCATTTAAAAATTGAATTAGAAACTACCAGTAATCATGGTTTTTCAAAATGATACTTTAAATAAGATTTTCTTTTACATAAATTTTAGCAATTTTTGTGACGGGTACTTCAAATATAAAAACTTGAGATGTCATCAGCTCAAAATGCTTTTCAAAAAAAGACACCATAATATTTTGATATCTCAAAAAAAATACATGAATTTATGAAGATTTCAAATTTACTCTGTTTAAGATATGAAATGATTGTTAAACTGGGCCAGGAGGTGTACCAAAGCTAGACTTATTACATATAAAAACAACATTCAAAATATCTTACAATAGAGAATGGAATTGGTTTTTCAAACATTTCTTAGGGTATCTGTTTTTGCATAGACATATACCAGTAAAATGCATTATACTGAAAAGATATTACATTTAAAAACAAAAATTTAATTTAAAAACATGAACACATTTTTTTTCTAAAATGCTTACTCAGCAAAAATAAAAATAAACCATTTCACTGATCAAACTTAAGATTCGCGGTTTTTGTCATCATAAATATAAAATATGATTATTCTCTATATCTCCAGCCAATTACCATATCAGTGTGTCAACATAAACTTCTTTGATGACTGGATAAGCCTAAGATAACTTATGATTAAAACACACTCTGTATCACAAACACAAATAAATCCTGTATCTTGTACACCCTGTCAGAACCTAAAACAAATTCTACAAACTCACGACCACAGATACACCAGCAAAATCGGGATTTTCAATCGGTTTATAATTAGTTTTATCTATGACGATTCTGTCTCATCTTTTAATCTCGAGATAAGCTTAAAGTATAAATCTTAAACTAAGTTCATCGGGATATCTTACAAAAGATAACTATTTTAAAAGAAATGAAAAACTTGAGTTTGAACGGAATAATTATTACTGTTTCAAAATAAACACAATTTTCTACAGCTTAAAATCATATATTACATGCAGTAAACCTGTAATTAGTTGTCATTATCTGTCATTATCATTTGCTGAGCAAGCATTTAGGTGTGATGGTCAGTTAAGGGTGTCTGGACACTGGACACATTTAAAGTCATCAATCATCCAAAAATTAAGCCAATGAATCACCCTGACGGTTAGTTGATACAAACAGCATTTACCCCAGTACAGACTGGAAACATTCCACAGTTTGGAATCTAACTGTTTAAAAGCTCAAATAATCATAGCCAAGGAGTTTGAAAAGATAAGCCCCTTTCAAACAATTTTCTAAGATCATCCAAAAATATTTCCTTTTAAATATTGCGACTGGTTCATAAGAATCGTGAGATGGTAATCAGTGTGGTGGTAAGTCAAGTACAATGAAATAATTTAAATTTGAAGTGACAATCAAACTTATTTTATTTAAATTTTATGTGTAAGATGCCAGAACTCCAATCCTTCTAAAAGTTGTACTTTTCAAACTCTATGTCTGTTAAAAATTTTGAAGTGTACTTAAATGAACCAACAGATTTTTAATTGTACTCTTTGTGAAAAATTGAATTCAGAACACAAACCAACACAGCAATAAGTTTGACGTGTACTAAAATAACCTAAATATTACGTAAACCTTTCTCGATTTATTTAATTACAACAATGATGATGGATATTGTCTTTAAAAGTAGACCATGTGGGACAAACATAAAATTTGTATACGGATATATATAATTTATTGGGGTATGCTGATGACGTCTTTATCTTTTTTAATGGTACTAAGTATGATCAAGTTATTATCTGACACCAACTTATTGGACTTAGCTGTCAAGTGTCAAAGTATCATAAAACCCAATGGGATTACTTTATTTACAAAACATTGTATCAAAATACACTGACCAATCCTTATTGAAAAGTCCTAAATCTTTCTTAATCAATGTAGAATAACCTCACAAGATTCCCTATTTTATAATAAATTTACACTCCTCTCACGGGAAGTGTCAGTAGCAATACTTGTTGACACTTTGCAGATCTTACTTCTGACGATCAAAACAAAAAGTTTGACGTGAGCTGTTAAGGTGTTAACTCATAACAAGGGGTCTAAAATGGTGCAAGTTCATAAAACTACAATGGAATTACTGTAAAATATCTGCCGTCAGTGATAAACACATGATAAGGATTAAACAATTTACCACCCAAATGTAGTGACTTGTAATGAAAAAACAAATTACTACATTTAGTTTTATTATAGAAGATTTTAGGATGATAATTGCTACTCCTGTGATGCAATCTGGTTCTCAAAATTGAAAATAAAATGGAAATAGATAAAATTGAAATGTGGTTGAAAACAATATTGATTTTACTTAACTAAACATAGATTTCTGTAAGGCAGAACTTTTCAAAATAATTGCTATTTCTACGATGTACCGGTAATCTGGTTTTACAAAATATTTACAAAAATAGGAATTGAAATAAGATGAAAACCTAATGACTTTACTGAATTAATACCTTGTATATATTATATACAGTACAGTAAAACCTGCTATAGTAACTTTATAAAATTCCATTTAGACCAATGTCTTATAGATCTTTACCAAAAACCCTCTATATAAAGACCACCTATCTATATATAAAGAATGATTTTTCTTGGGTCCCTTGGCTGGACTTTTTAGACAGGTTTTAATGTATAGGTGAGATAAAGGAAAAATAAATCTGTTTTAAAAACAAGATACAAATATAAATTATTGTTTCAGAAAAAACTAAGATGCTGTAACTAAATGAACACTGACCAACAGTTTTGTTTTCAAATTTTCAGAGCATTTGTGGTGAGGAATTTAAAAGAATGATGAAGAAAAAGCTTTATGGGTTGACAAAGAAGAAAAAACTCTTCAGAAAAGAAAAGAAGTTGAAAAATCCTTAAAAAAAATATCAAAAGTGTTTATTCTTTTTAGATATATACCAGAGTTGGAAGTAAATCAAAATTTCAACCAGCCCTTGTCTAAAATTCTATTATTTTCAGCAATGTATACCCATATACTTAACCAAAGGTCATAACTACTGGTCAATTATCCATATATAATGTATACACATGTAGTAAAAATTTCAAAAATTATTGTTCATTTATAAACTGCTAATATCCTCATTTTGGTAAAGAGGTCATTACAATGCAACAAAGTTTTATTTAACCTAAAGTGACTATTGTGCATGTGAAATGAATACAGTTTAACAGTAGAAATAAAAAGAAAAGTAGATTGCTAGTATTATTTATTATTTTGAAAATGAAAGCAATTCCAGGACTTTACTCTATCCAGTAGTAACTAAATACATATACGCGTCTTGAAAAGGGTGAGCCCAAAAGGGCAGGAATTACACTTAAAAAAAGAAAAAGAAAAAGAAACAATGGCACTTTATTTCAAAGAAAACCTTAACCTCTTAAAAGGATATGAAAATTCAAACACGAAAAGAGAAATATGAAATATATATTTTTACCAAACTCATGTAGTCCATTTTTTTAAGTAAAATCATACAAAATGCAAAATCCTGGGATTTCACATCTGAACTTCACAAATATAAAGTACACAGACCTGGTGAGTTTAGTTAGATAAAGAGTATCCATATCTCAGGAGTCAGACAGACAAGTACTGGATTATTAAGACTATCCTCAATGACCTTAAATACAGAGGAGGGGATTATCTAGATTAACACTGAAGGATAATGAAACACAGATCAACTTTAATAAGTTTCCTGAACTGATGGAGGGCAATCTCCATTAACAACTATCCATTATAATGTATGTAAATTAGCACAGCGTAAAACATGGATCTCAAGCAGTCCAGGTGTCTGTTTACTAGAACAGGAAAGTTGAATTCATTCTACATTCTACAGGGTCCATAGACTGGAGTGCTTACACCAGTTCATGTCATGGGAATCGGCCAAAAGTATAAGACTCTACAACAAATGGGATTTGGGTCTACCACAAGCACAATCCAAGCATATCTACCAGTGTTCATTCAATTATTGGCCGAGTAGATCAGATGATGTCTTGATCCAGGACATAACATAGCTTGGCTTCGGCTCAAACCAACAACCCTTATCTAGGAGTTTGTTACCTTAAGCATTTGGCCAATTGACAAATACTTATGCTTATTCATTATCATCAAAGTATGTTTAATCATTAAGTTATCTATATTCAATTATTTTTGTTAAAGCCTGTTCTATCACTATCAGCAACGTTTGATCATTCATTATTGTCAAACTTACTGGGGTAAAAACTTTCAGCTTTATTACTTGTGCTTTTATTTCAAATAAATGTAACCAGCCTACGAGGCAGTCAGTTCTAGGTTGCCAGAAAAAAACCAGAGAATCTACAGAAAACAACCGACATCTGCAAATGAAATGACAAACTGTTTTACTAGGATTAGACCCTAGTTAGATCTGAACCTAGGTGATAAGACACAGTTTGGTCAATATGCAGGTACTTTAGAACAAATGGCCACAATTCCTTTAAGCAAAAAGCAAGACTCCATTAAAACTGGAGATAATATATATCTTTCTTTTTTCCCCCTTTTTTTTATATATATATATTTATTTATTTATTTATTTTAGGGGAGGGGGTCAATTCATCCTCATTAACACTTGTACATTGCACCTAGGCAGATATTGGGAATACACTCTCTGTTTCAGAAACCCATTCAGTAAAGTCAGTCAGTTTTTGACAGAGTGCCAGGGATTTCTTGCAGACAAGAAGTGTGCTAGTAGTTGATGTTTTTTTGTACAACCTGTTTGAAGTATATAAACATTGGTAGGAAGCCTTGAAAATGGGTCAGTTTTAAGTGCTTCAGTCTGTTAAAAACACCTGAAGATGTTCGAGTCATGAAGTACAGTCTGGGAAATAGAATCAAATACCTTATTCAGCAGAACAACACAATCATATACCTTAGTTCCTGGTAACTCTGGGACCAGAACCCAGTTGTTCAAAGCTTGATTACTTACAGCAATCATTAAAACACATCCAACACATCAATAAAAATTACATATCATTACTTCATCAAATTTTTCCAATGCATTTTACTTCAATAAAATTTCTATTAACTTTCAAAGTCTTCAAAATATAATTTTCTCAATGTCTAAAATTTTACAAAATTCAAACTTTGACTTATCATTGGATTAAACTTATTAAAATTCCAATATCTGCCCCATATATAGTTATATAAAGTACATAATCTTTGATAATCCAATTAAAACCAAATCTAGGACATACTCATGGTAAAGTAACACATGTAACAATATAATTCTAAATAATTATAGGAAGTACCTGTCAGGAATTAAGCCATTTATAAAAAGGGGCAGATTAGTACCCTACCTTACAAAACCCATTATATTGCTTAAACTATTACTTTGCTCTCTTATTAATTAAACACAGAAATTTACCATTGGACAACATGTACTTGATAAGTGAATAACAATTAAGAACATGTCAAAAAGAAAACCAACAGTCAAAATGATATACAAGATACAAGATTGACGTAAAAACGGATATTTAGACCAATGACTACAAAACTCTTGGACCGATTCTTTTGTAACTTGATTTGTGTATTAATTATTAATCCAAATTTAAAGTCAATAAAAATAAATGTATTGTAACTAAACCAGCAGGTTTATGTAAAAACTCTTCATTTTGATAACAAATCTATATTATTTTGATCTTTTCAAAATAACTTCCAAAACAGTTATCAAAATGCAACAACAATTGGCTTATCAACTGATTAAATTCTCAAGTTTTGAGCAACTGAACCCTGACTTTGAACAAGCACTACTAGAAAGATTATATTTAAATAGTATAGGAACCAGATAATGTGCCACAATGCAAACTTCATTCAGTCACAATGAGGATAAATATTGAGTTAGTTGTTTATTCATTATTATTATTTTTTATTTATTCAATTTTTTTTTTTTTTTTTTTTTTTGGGGGGGGGGGGGGGGGGGGGGGGTTAGTTGTTTCCTCTTCAGATAAATGCTTTGACCTTTCAATGTATTATTCTATGAGTTCTAACAAGAAACTGGAATCTTAAACACATGCAAATGGAAGATTTTCCAGACACTATAAGTTGAATATCAAAAAGTACTTCAATATCTCTAAATAAGTAGTTTTTCTTATCTTTAAAAACTAATACTGTATGTCTTAAAATATGCAGAAAATTTTTAATTATGTTTGATTTATTGGAATATTACTCTTCCAATCAATATCATAAATCACTTATCCTGTGAAACAGTTGTTGTTATAGGTCTATCTCAACAGGGATGTGGAATTTAAAAATTGAACAAATGTTGAAGTATCTGTTCGGAAATGTGAAATATTTCCTTTATACTCCCACAAAAACCCCCCTTTATCACATTAAAAAGAATCTCCAAAAAGAAATTTTAATAGAAAAAAGTAAAATCTAAATGTTTTTGAGAGCTTTATCAGTAAAAAAAGCTCTAAATAATTCTATATTACTTCAGCTGTGCTATAAAATTTTGTAAATTTGGCAGAAATAAAAGTGCAAATTTTTTTTTATTGTATTGTCGGATTAATTGTAAGATAAATCATGAGTAATCCTTCATCATTTTTAGTTTAGAGAACATTTGTTTCACAACCATTACAAATATGCAGATTCAAGATTTGGAACATTTTACAACCAGTGTTATGCTGAATCAAGATTGAGAGCATTTTACAAGCAGTATTATGCAGATGAGATCACTCTAATATCAACATGATATTCTTAAGGCCATGTTCTTATCTGTTACTGACAATTGGGGGTCTTAATATCTATCACAGAAGAAACAATCATCCCTATGAATCTGATCAGAAGGTCAAACATTAAAATAATTAAGATGAAGTGATGATGTACAGAAACAGGTCTGGGTCAATCAAACGTTTAAACCATACCTCCTTAGATACCTCACAACCAATAAGCAACTTCATTACGTATACAAACTTCATTTGCATTTCAGAGGCAACCAATCAAGTTTCACCTGTCACAACTTTTTAAGAATATCCATCTCATTATCAGCATTATCATTGAAAATGGTTTTAAATTACATTAGAGATCAAAGGTCACCCATAGTTTTTTTTAAAAAATTAAACATGGCAAGGCGGTTGCCTGCCAGACACAGTAACATCATCCTGTGCTCTGTTGGCAACAGCCTTGCCATGTGACTTTTATTTAACACAATTACAGACAAGTAAAAATGCACGTGAAATAAATAAAAATATTTTTTACATACCTATGTTACTGATAAATGAACTGTATTATGTTAAAACAGATGTACTTTGGTTGTACGATTTATACCAACATTGAGTAGAAAATGCAAAAACCAAAGAGGATGCCAGCTTTATGTCTGGGGAAAATTTACAAGCATAAAATTAGCTTAATCAAATACATATATACATATAACCTAATATATATAAATTTACAAATATTCAACCAATATATCAATAAATAACAGTAAATTAATAAAATATGTAAAGCATTTAATAATCAATTAGGGCTTTTGTGCTCACTTGGTTTAGAATAAGAAACTGGTATGACAGTAACCATTCTGGATTTCTTATAAGGAAGAGGAAAAATCAAAAGTTGTATTATAGAGCAAAACAGAACAATAATAAATAAATAATAATTTTGACAAGCTAACAATAAATCAGATTAGTGCTTTTAAAAACTGTTTCTATGGGTACCAAAGCTGAAACAGAATTTTTCCTTTTAATCATGAAAAGATTCATAAAAAATCAAATTAGGAATCTATGAAGAACTATTGAACATGATTCTTTGAGAATTTTGAATCTTTTACTTAGCATAAATGAACAGCAATGAATTATCTGTTCTAAATATTGACATTTTTTTTTTTTAATCTTGAAAAAAAAAATTCTTTTTGATTTTAAATATTGATAAAGTGCCTTTAGTGGATTTCTCTGGATACTTTCAATTTTCTCACCATCCTAGATCTGTCCCAACTGATGCCTTGATATAAGTGAAAAAATCTTGACAAAGGCATATAACACCATTACTGAAGCCAGCTAATAAAAGTAATTCAATTAAAGGGAGATAATAACTCAATCAAAAGAATGGACCGAAATATAAATAAATATGACCATATATATACAAACATGGATGGACTATTTATATGACTAAAATCATTACAATCCCTGATAAACCTAGCATTCTATTCATATTAAATTGAAAACACTAGTATCACATTTAAAATAAATACAAAGGTATTGTTGTATTACAAGTTTCATACCTACATATATAACACACAATGATATACAAATAATTACATTCTATGAAAGTGATAAAAAAGATACAATTCTAAAAACATGTCAGTTTTTATCTATCACATACATATGGAGAAATGTAAACCATTTATAATTACAAAACCCAGACCTTCCAAAACTAATAATGTTTGATTTTGACAAGTTGAATCATTAATATTCAATAGGGTTTAAATTTAGTAGTTTCGATATTTAAAAAAAACCTTAAAATGCATGGAAATATTTTTTGCGAAAGAAAAAACTCATGGTAAAGCTTTGTTAGGTAAATTTTTTGTCATCCTAATAGGAAAGTTCAGCTTTGACAGGTTTTTTCATACTTGGGGATTTGGTTTTGACAGGTTCCACTGTATTAGATTAATACTCAGCATTGCAAATGCATCCTTTGTTTACAGATTGAGTTTTGATTTCCGACAGAAAAGGACCTTGTACTGTATAACTCATGTACATAAATGTACATCTGGTAAGTTTCCAATTCTGAACCAAGCAAATAAACTTTATATTTCAATCTCTATACAGTAAATGCAGCTATCCATTGATTACAAAAGAATCTATGACATATATTACAATCTCTATTCTCCTAGATGAGCAGAAAGCAGGTTAATATACCAGCTATATAAATGAGGTAGTAAACAATTACATGTATATGTATATTATCTAATAAACAATGTCGAAACTTTATGAGTGGTCTCAAGTGTCAGATCACAGATCACAGTGTCTCTCATGGCCAAGATTGGAATACAACTTAGGCAAATCCTCTATGAGACACTTAGTCAGTTAGCTAGCTGAGTTTTCAGGGAACCCTGGTTTCCTCCACCATCTTAGAACTGACTTAACATTAGTTAAAAGAATCTTGACTAAGGTGTAAACACCATTACTCCACTCAATTCAACTCATGTCGAAACCAAAAAGAAAAAAAATACATCCATCACCATTAATTTATACCTGTATAAAACCATCAATTTAAAATCATACTTGGGCAACATTTACTGTCTATATAAGCAAGCTAGTTTACCAATCTTGCCAAAGCTGTACATATGAAGATACATGTAGTTTAAAAGCTTCTTAATAAGGAGAACTGTTCAAACAAGTCCTCTTAAACTTATTAACTCATTAACCAATAATTCTTGTTTTCAATATTTGGCAACAAATTGCCCTTCAAAGAAGACCTCTTACCAATAAAACACAGAGGCATCATAATTATACTCCCGTTATCTCTTTTGTGGGTACAATCATCTTATTTTCAATATTATGGGCAACACCTTACCTTTAGAGATCTATGCAAAAAGGCACACTTATTTTGCAGAAAGATACCTTATTCTGAAAACAGGTCTTATTGCACTAGGCAACAGTATCACTTAGTGTAAAATAAACCTGTTTGGTACTTTAAAAGGTTGAACTAGCCTTCAGTTTCAAAAAACCTCACATGTTTGAACAAACCACCTTTTTGGCACAAGGGTCTTAGACAAAGACATCCTATTTTATAAAGTTTGTCAAGTTTCAATTTTCAATATAAATTGGTTTTTTACGAAAACCACCTGTTTATGAAGCAAGAGTTTTCAGTGATACAATTTGGGTGGGGTTTAAAGTGCAAATCCGTTCAAATTGAATATGTAAAACAACAGCACTATAAAACATATATAACGCTAATCTGCTGAGGTAAAAAATGACAAGGCATATATACAAAATATCAGAAATAGTTACTCTTTTATAAGAAAAAGTTATATATATACACCTATCTCACAAAAAAATCATTGATGTGATTTTAAAATATCATAGATTCCCTGTAAAATCATGTCATATCATGATAATTTTACACAGATGGTAGATTTGTGATAAAAGAACTAATGCAATCCAGTTGTTTTAAAACATACAATATGATTTCTGACTGCCACATTGATTATAAGTATAATACAAGAAATAATACACAAAAATCAAATGAACATCTAGCTCACCTGGACATTGAAAAAAAAAATTAAAAGAAAAATATGGTTCAAATTAAAATACAGGACCCCAATGTTCATGATTGGGGACATGACTCAATCCTTTTGAACATTGTATAGGACAGCTAAAGAAAACTAAAATAATTTTTTTTAAAAATCCTAATTTTTTACATGTTCATATTTACCAAAGAAAAAAAATTATATCCTGGTTTTCATAAACTTTAAAAACAACAATCAAAGAAAAAATTCTTATAAGTATCAAGCAAAATTTTGAATAATTTCATTCACAAGATTACCAGATCTACATCAGCTTAAAATCTGTAGATATCTTTTAACAGAAGTAAAAAGACTTTTCAACTCATAAAAAAAACTAACAAAAGATATTCGGTCATCACCAAAAATGAAGCTGCTGGCATGAACTCAAAACAGTGTGAGTACTGCTTTTAATAAACTGTTAAAATTTCATCTTCAAATTAACCATCATTTACTAAGACAGTTATGTAAAGATAAGTATTACCTTAACATGAAGTCTGACATTTATGTGTGAATTTAGCCTAAATTACAAAATATTTAACTCTGATTATAATATAGAGGTGACAAAGCAGAAAGAGAATGTGCTTAAATATATCATATAAAACCCACCCCTTTTATTTTATACCCTCTAATTTGTCTGACTGCCTCTCTAAATGGAGAGTTTTTACCTAAATATTGCATTTTTTACCAAATATAGAAAATACATTTATGGTCGTACAAAAATGGAAAATTTCAGACACAGAAAAAATCAAGTAGAGATGGTATTATTTTTGTTTTTCGTTTGTTTTGTTTTGTTTTTGTTTTTTTAATTTTCAGCAATTTTCTCTATTTTCATCAAGGTACCACAATCAGTTACAATGTTTAAATCCCAATTTAATGAGATAAAATTGAGAATAATAAAGTAAATGTAAAAAGTATGTGTACCACTGGATATCTATCAAAGTGTATCAGAGTGTGATTTTTTCATGATTCTATTTTATTTTTAAAAAATCTTAATATATAAAGTCTTTCAACTAAAATCAATGTTTATATATATATATATATATATATATATATATATATATATATATATATATAATAAATATATGTACCGAATATTTAAATCCGTATATTACAAAATTTATTTACATAATCAATATCATCAATTTATGTAAATAAACATTATAAGAGTATCATGTATGGAAGATACATTCTAAAAATGGAAACAAAAATGTACACAAAACAAAAATATATCTATGTATATGTATGTATCTTATATTATGATAAGGTAGATTATAGAGGGTTGCATATGCAAGATTAAATACTTTAAATTTGAAATATTTGCAAGAAAAATGATCTTTTGATATTCAAAATCCCTGCCTATTTATCTAAAATGAAATGTTTTTGAAAAATGCATGAGACACAAGCTTTTATATACTTGTAAAGAAAGTTACAAAAAATTTCTGATGACCAAAGTCACATCTTATGATGAATATGAAATACCTTACAATCATCTCTAGTTTAATTGGAGATGTTCATCAAATCAGTTTGGTCATTAAACAAATTTCAATAAGCCTAAGTGTAAACCATAGAAAAATGACAAGATTTCCCTTAAGCTTGTGAGAAATAATCTTCTTTTTTTTAAATCTTAAAAGTTTCTCTTAACATCTCCATATAATAAACTGGAGGCATGACAGAAACTTTAACATAGTTAATGTTTTTTAACTGACTAACAATATAATCTATCAAATGTCTTTCCAAAATCAACAAGGCTTTTCAAGTTTTGTATCCAGATACTTGTAGTACAAAACAATGTGTATTAAATTTCTAGAAACACCTGATATTCTATGTACAGGTAAGAAACATCTGACTTAAGGCCAAGATAGAAATCAGACATACTGTCCACCAACAGACCTTATCTGGCTTTCTAATACCCATACTCATTTAAACTTCCAGTTCAAGATGCCCTATTCTGAAGCTGGGGAAGTTATTAAAAAAGAATCAAACTTCTACAATTCAGCTAGGAACTAATACCTTCTTTGTGATCCAATTTTTTTTTTTTCGAATTTTTAATTCAAAACTTTAGACACTCTAAAAATAGATTCATTTTTATTGATTAACCCTTTTCTATTTCCAGTTTCCATTTCTCACTATTAATTTACTGGACTTGAAACATTCTTTTTTCTTGTAAGCACATGACCATTTAAAATAAAACACAATTAAGATGTTGGTCCCAGATAAAACAACAATGAAACATGAACTAGTACCATCGATAATAAGGATATCGATAGTTATATGGGTTACGATTATAGTATGGATGCCGATTACGCCAAAATGGATAATGTCTTACCGGAGACCAGGCTGGTACATGCCATCTACGTCTACTGGTGTGACAGGTTCCGTTGTTACAAAGTTTTCGATCTACAGGACGAACTGTGATATCACACATTCTGTCTGGTAAGACTCTGCCATTAACCATCTGACACAGGACTCTACGACTTTGTATACCATCTCCACCACATGACCTTGAACACTGAAGAATGAAAATAAAAATTATATAAATTTGGGTTCCTAACTTTTTGTAAAATAGTGTAATACAAGTTAGGGTGCCTAAAAATATGCTTAAGCTATTTATCAAAAATTATCCTTTGGTGATGAAATAAACCAAAAGAGAGCATTTGCTTATTATCCTGTAAGTGTTCTGTTGCTGAAATCAAAAAGCAAGAATCTCTGACAAACACATACACAAGAAGTTTTCATTGGCATCATGGTAAGTAAAATTGATTTGGAAACATGAAAATGACATATACATATAACTTCCAAGCTTATTACAATCCATGATTTAATCTGAGTTATTCCAGTTGGTTGTGGAAAAAACTAATAATTGCAATTAAATCACGATCAAATCATGACGCAAAACGGAAATTAAAACATGTACAGACCTCTGACCACATTCCTGTTGTCCAGCCTGGACATGGTCCAGCATCACAAGATCTTAATACTTCAGGTTTGGTTAAATTGTTACATCTATTTGTTTCTCTGTAGAAATCATCTTGGCATACCACCTGCCTTCTCTGCCAACCTCCCTCACATGTGGCAGAACACTAAAATATAATGATAAACATTATTATTGAAGTATATTGATCTACAATCAGTATTGACTCACAACAAAATGTGGAGACCATCTTCTTTTTAGTTACTTAAGATATACATTGTAATACTAGTACATTTGTAATACAGATATGCATTAATATTGGCGGACAGGTAATATTGTTAAATAATTGCATGTCACTAACATTATTTATCAATTATTGCATATTATAAGTTTCAATGCAGTTAAGCGTCACAGGGACTCTGACTAGTGTGTAATACCAACTCTTGATAGATCTAAGCTTGAAAACTTGTAGAGCTCGTCTTGTTAAAGTTGGTGGTTTAACAAATACTCATGTTTCCTCAGCCAAACAAAAACTGGCTGTTTTGGTGTGTGCTTATTACACTTGATACACAAAACAGTAATCAATCTATAAATTAATTAGAAATAAGTAATGAAGACAACAGATAAAACAAGTAGGAGTGGGTGGGGGTGGGATGTAAAACAAAATGTTTAAATTTGGTAATGATGACATTTTTGTCCATGTTATTACAAAAGCAGCTGAAATTTATCTATAATGTCATATGGATAAAATTTAGGTGATTTTAAAAGGGAAAATAAAACCCCTTTAGTGCATAATCTGTCATTAACTCATAGGCAAGTGACAAACAAACTTCTCAATGTTGATAATACAATGTACTTGTAAACCAAATAATTGCTCATTATCTGAAGAAGCATCCGCTAGTAAACCTTACCCCGCTCCATGGTCCAACTCTCCAGTAATCAGTTCCAATGTTTCTAGATTCTGAGATGACTTTTACTCTAGTTGTTGTTTCAAAATAATATCTTGTTGTCAAACAATCCCCAGCATAACATGGCTTGGTTCCTACTGGCCTAATTTTGGGGTCACATGCTCGCTCTTCAGCTCGATGACGGTCAAATAAAAAGCAGGCAATCTGTCTAGTTACTCTACCCTCACCACAAGTCACACTACACTGTAATACACAGTTAAGTTGTGAAATTATTTGGTGTGTTTTCTATATACAGGGATTGCAAAGTATTAGACAAAATTTTCTATTATTTCCTCAACTTTTCAAATTGATAACATAATCACAAAATTATAAATAAAAAAAAAATAATAATAATAATTAAAAAATGACAAAAAAATAATAATAATAAAAATAAAATAAAATAAAATACACAAGATAAGTCACGTAATGATGAATATGGATTTTAATTAAAATTTAGGAGATCAAAATCAGACTTTACCAAGGATGACATCTTAAAATTAGAGGGTTAAAACTATTTAAAAAGAAGGCAGTTCTAACCCCATTCTGTCACTACCATCTGTGTTAGTTTTCTCCTGGCACTCCATATTTCTCCACTATTTCAGAACCGATTGCTCTGATACAAGTACAAGAAATTTTGAGTAAGGCATAAAACGCCTTTAATTCATTCAATCCATTTAGATTCAGTCATATAAAGTATACAAACAGGAATCAAACTTTATTGATACATTTATCTTACTGTGATCAGTCTATGTGAAGTAAACACTCTTACCTCTCCCCATGGTCCTTCTCTCCACACACCACATTTTTCCACTCTACATGTCTGTCTTTCTGATGGTTTTGGTGAGCCACTACACCTGGAGTTGATGGTATGTCTACCGTGTTTATCCTGACACCTAACCTGTCTGGTCTGAAATCCTTTACCACATGTCACAGAACACTGAAAATAAATATTTAAATCATTACAATTTTTGAGTTAAAAGAATAGGAATTAAAGATTTATCAGTATTAGGTACCATTCAGAGCTGGAATAGGGATCCAGATTTAAGTTTCACTAGGCACATTAATTTGAATTTGTGTAGAACACAAACTACTGTCTTAGGCAAATATCAGTTAAAATGTTTATATTGGTGTGGTCAACAAAAGTCATCTGTTCAATCAAATATCAGCTTTCCTTCATCTTACAAAAAATAAGAATATCAGAAAGAGAACCATTTTTTCTTCATGAATAATGTGTCCATGTGTACAAATAAATACCAAAAGAGTGTTAAAATGTTCAAATTTGGAGTAGCAGTAGAAATAATGGTGTTTTACACCAATCAATATTCTTTCACTTGTATCCAGGTGATCAGTTTTGGAATTTTGGGGAAAACCAGAGTTCCCAGAGAAAACTACTGTTCTCTGTTAGACTGATAAACTTTCTCCATCTAATATCTGCCCAAGTTGGATATAAACCTGAATGGTGTGTTAAATAATGGTGTTTTAGACCTCTTGGCCAATGAGGCTCTTTGTTAATTTAGAAATAATTAAAAATAACTGAAAACTTACAGAGGACCACTTTGTATGCTTCCATTCATACAAAACAGGTGGTTGAGTTGTGGTTGTTGTTGTTGTGGTTCTAGTTGTAGTGGTAGTAGGTGTTGTAGTCGTTGTTGTTGGTGTAGTTGTGGTGGTTGGCGTTGTTGTAATAACAGGTGTGGTCGGACATGGTCCCATGTAACATTTCCTGAAGTCATAAGGCTGTGCTGAAGGGTCACATATACCACTAGCTAGAATTTCTCCATCCATGGTTCGACACTGGACTTGGCGTTTAGATATTCCATGACCACAGGTAACAGAACACTGAAAACATAAAGATATACAATTAAGGTCAGTAGATACAGTTAAAGATTTTCCTTTGTTTCAATATTAAGTTTATAGTCTGGGATCCATTCATTTTGGTAAAATAACTAGTCACATACACATACAAGCTTTAAAGTGATTGAGGATTATGGGAAGTTTTCTGATATGTAAGTTTTTAAGTTAAGAAAGAGAAATTTTTTAAATATACATTCATTTTATATATAAAGGGAAATCATTTTATATACGAAGGAGAATGTAATTACTAAGACAAAAATCATAAGGAAGAACATGTCAATTTTACTGTGACAGAGAATTTTTTAAAATTTTATTTTATCTTATTATTATTTTTTTTTAATTCCAAAAATATAGATTTTGAAATTTATAAGAATGTTATCTTCACTAAAAGAAAGATATAATCAAAATGCTCTCATGCACATAAAAATCTCCTTTAGATTTTTATACATTTTCCTAACATCTTTTCACCTGGCAAAAAATACCTTCTACTAAAAGAAGTATTAGTAAAATGCAACAAAAATCTGCTTTTTCAAAAAAAAGTAAAGTGCCTCAATTTTAAGACAAATCTCTTACAAGGTAATAACTGATACCATTTATCAAACATTTTTACGTGATGTTTTATTGGCTCATTAACAGTTACGATTCAAGTTATAAAGTTATTTTCCGTGTATATTTTATGAATTATCTATCTTCCAATTGTCTGGGTGTAACCTTTAAATTATATGTAGGTTTATTTCTAGTAAAAACATAATTGCAGCAAAAAAAAGCATTCATTATCAGAATGTTTAAAAAAATTTTGTTTTTTTCCCCATCAATTTTAAGTTATGAACTTTTAGCAAAATAAAACAGAAACTAATGCCGTAAATCTCCAGCAGCATCCAAAAACCTTAACAAGGTTAAAAAAAAAAAGGATACAGCTTTTCTCAGTACATGTATTAGCAACAGCAACACTGATGCCAATATAAGGGGGAGTTGGGAAGTTCATAAAATGAGGAATATATTGTAGAAATATCTCATACAATCATTCTTCAGTATAGCCCACAACCCCCACCCCCTCGCCTCAATTAACCACAATACACTTGGTCAACATTTTGGACTGTCTTTATCTTTGAAACAGGAGGCCTCTGTGCAGGGCTCCGGAAAACTTTGACTGGGGTGTCGGACATTTTTTTCAAAGCAACCGTGTCACCGATTCTGGTGTGTAAAAAAAAAAAAAAAAAAAAAAAAAAAAAAAACAAAAAAAAAAAAAAAATAACAAAAACAAAAACTTACCACCTTACCACCCATGTTGTATTGCCGTTATTGATGTTTTTTTTTAAAAAAAGATTTTAATTTTTAATATCAAATACATGTATATTTTAAAAAGGATTTAACTACTACAGAGATGTTATTTCGGTACATGTGGTCAGACTCATGTGTCCACACAGTGTCGATTTTTGTACTGTCGGCGTTGACGACACAAGGTTTGATGGCCATCTTTGTTTATTGACAATCGTGCATTTTCATTTTTCGGAAGTTACACAAACTTTACGGAACCTCATTTCGAGACCTCCTTGATTGTATTTAGACTTTTTAAAATCATTTATTTATAACCAAACAGTTTGCAAAGACCATACGATGCGCATTGTAGTCTTATTTGACATCCCGCATGGAACCTCTTTGATAATAGTCAGAGGACCATGACCTTCAAGGATCAACCCTCGTAATCAGCTGTTTATGGCTTCCTTCTGTCAAGCGATGTGATTACTTAATAAACAACTTAGCAACAAAATTAATGAGGGTTTGGACGATGAAACAAAAGAAACAGATTGAGACCATGGATTCTAACTGATTAATAAACAAAAGCCTAATTATAAGACCTGTAGTATTTATTGAAAACGGTTGACAGGTGATAGCAAACAATACTCGAGTAAAATTATGACCGACAAACATATTTATTTATATATGTGATTAACTGAATTCTATTATTAACTAAAAATGTCCAACAAGTGAATTTTCACATCGGACAAAATTATTTTTTGTCTGACATGTCCGGCAAATATGACCGTTTCCGGACCCCTGCCTCTGTGATAGTTATGAGTAAATTATCATCATCTGTTTTCCAGGAAAATGATTTCAAATTTGTAAAAAGTTAATCATGAATTCGGATTATGATTAGTAATATATGTAAACTGTAGGGTGTTTGGGTGCACTACAGTTACTGCAGTAATGACTTTGCTAGATGATAGTTCAGGACACCCCTTATACTATATGCTTTAAAAGTAAAAAAGTTATCATCTTGAAAACAAGCTATGTTACCATTTTCACTATAACCTTAAAAGGCTCTTTTTTAGAAGAAATAAAAAATGTCATGCAAAATATTAATCCTTTCAGTATAGTTTCTCTGAAGATTTTAGTTTCAATTAATTGTTACTGTCAAATGATAATGACTCAGAACTGTTTGACTAAAAAACAAACTCAAATTTGCATGAATTTCATTAATATATGAAACATCAATATATCAAAAGCTATAGCTATATGAATGAAAGAGTAAAATACTTACACCTTCCCAGTATCCAGTATACCAGAATGGACAGGTACCATGGTTACAACTCTCTGTTGCTACAGGCTTCATCAGAATAGAACATCTAGACTCATCTACTTTACTGTCACCAAGGTAACAATAAACTTTCCTGTGTCTAATACCTGAACCACATGTATGAGAGCACTGTAAAAAATAATAAATATAAATATTAAGTTCATTTTAAACTTGACATTCAGTACATACAGGTAGCTGAATTTTACACATTCTTCTTAAAAGAAATGCATTTATCTTCAGCAATATCCCAGCCCCCACCAAATATAAAATAAATTTTAATTGTACTTACACCAGTCCAATTCAAAGCTCTCCATTCAGCACATGGTTCCATATTACACATTTTTCTGAGGAGCTTTTCAGATGATATACATTCATTTTCAGCGAGATCCCTTCCACTGCTGTCGGTACATGTTGCCAAGCGTGTTTGATAACCTCCGCCACAGGACTGACTACACTGTAAGATAAACATCATAGCTAACTTGTACATCAAGTCTATAAATATCTCAGTTAAAAGAAGTAACATGCTGTCGACTAAAATACTTTCTGAACTTTGGACATCAACTCTCAGGCTCAAGATTTTTCTCAGCAAAAATCAATAGCTACAGACAGATATGCTGATATGCAAAGAACCAGCCTCTGATCCAAAAGTAAGTTTTGTATCATCAAGAGATTTAGTCCAATGATAACCAGGATAAGGACCAATCAGATAAAAACACATACAAGGCAGTCTTTTCAACTTTTCAACCTCAACACATGTACTGGATTGGAATTATGGTGTTTTACAACCCAGGTAAGATTCTTTCACTTAAACGAAGAGTTGAGTTCTGGGATGGTGGAGGAAATAAGAGTGCCCAGAGAAAACCACCTTCCTTCGAACCGCAAATTGACAAATTTTTTTCACTTTTTGAGAGGCACTGTGATCTATTTAAGAGATTTGGACCAATTGGTAATTGAGGCCTCCTTAAACACATGTATAATTTTTACATACCTGAGTCCAATCTGTATATTCCCAGTGTGTAGGTAAACATTTGCCATGACATGTAACCAGATCTCCTGGCATAGCCTCAATCAGCTGACAATGTTCATTACCAACAATCTCTTCTTGCCAGTCTCCCCAACGTAGACCCATATATTTCTTAATACATTTTACTCTTTGTATAGCAATACCTTCACCACATCTTGATGAACACTCTTCTTGTTCAGTTCTCCAACTGTAAATAAAGTTAAATATATAAAGTTAAAGTATAAAGTTTGTGTATGCACTGACTAACTAAAAATTTTTTGAGGCATAAATAAAATAAACTGCTTTTTTAATATACAGTTAAACCTGTACATAGAGACCAGTCATTTGAATAAAATTATCATTAATGGATAATGGGTATAACCACTTTATTGTTATGGTTTTTGACAAAAAATGGATTGTGAGACGAACCAAGGTTTGAACCCAGTGCCTCCAAGACTATAAGTAAAAGCTGCTAACTGAGCAACCATGACTGGTACAGTTATAGAAAATTTTATTGATAGATTTCTGTATTTTGATTGGCTTACCCTATAGTACAGCCTGTGTTACACCTTATTTCTATTGGTGGAGGTTTTGGTAACCTTTGGCGTTCACATTTACTATCGGATACTGGTATCTGATCCCTATCATTACTGGTACAGACCACTTGTCTTCTAGATGTTCCATTACATATCCTGTCACATTTACTCCATCTTCCGAGCTGACTCCAGGTGAAATCTGCATCAATGGACAATGAGTAGGAATACTTGACATCAGGTGGGTAGTGATGTCCTACTGATAAAACCTGTGAAATAAATAAAGTAGAATCAATAACTTTACCAAAGATTGTAAAAATAAGGCATGCATCAAGCCATGCTGTTGAGAAATACATCCTTGCAATCAGTTCCCTTCTGCACTTTTTAAAAATGGGATAGTGCTGAAAAACAAACTTGACCTGTATTATACAGAACTAAACAACTATTTAAAGTTTGAAAAAATCTTTTAATCTGTTCTCAAGTTGTCATCTGGAAACAACCTGGAGACAGAAAAACACACTGGTGTATGAAAAGCTGTATACTGTAAACTGGAAAATTTAATTCTCTCTCTCTCTTTCTCTCTCTCTCAAAGATATTGCTTCAACAAATTTTTTATTATGATGCTCTTGCACTGTCCATTATCTAATAATGTGGACATAAAAGTATGCTGATTCCTAGCAATGAACATATTCAAATAAGTTTATTATGTGAAAATTTCCCAGTTTAAAGTAACATGAACAGGGCACTAGCCTTAACAACCAAGAACATGTCACTACTACAAAATCAGAAAATAAGAAACAAGAAAAAAGACATATATTGATTATAATACTCCCAAAAAAAACAAAAATGTATCAAACTGATATTTTTGACTTGGCATGTAACCAGCTTAAAAAGAATTACAAGAGTTAACTCCCATGCCATGTACAGGTGAGCTACATTACTATGAGGCCTGTAATAGTTACAAAAGTACAGATGATACATGTGCTTGTATAATAAACTGATATTTGAAATTAAACAGTAGTTATGAATCATTACATAACCACACTAACATATAAAGAAGTTATGAGTACTTTAAATAAGTAACATATCAAATCTACAGACAAAAAGTAAACAAAAACAGTAGAAAAATCAATTAAAAAACGACAAAAAATGATAAACTTCCACACACAAAAACATACCTAAAAGTAAAAAAGTATGTAAATGTTTACTGATAGCTAGGATAACCAACAAATATCATCCAACAAGGAAAAAACATATTGTAAAAAAACAGATTTTTGTTTACTGATAGAGTGGATAACAATAACGAGAAGAAACATGCAGTAAACCGATGGTATAAAGTTGTGACATGAATTACATCTAAATAGTGTTTGGATGTGGGAGGGAGGAAAGGAGGAAAAGAAAGTGTTTACAACATTTACACAAGTACTTAACAGTCTGTCTAGATGTTCAAATTAAAGTCCACTTGACTTACAAAGAACACACTTCCTCAAAAAGATATCTTAACTGTCAGCATATATCACTGATCATATAATACACAAGAGTGCACAGAACTTCAAATTTCACTTCCACTTTATAAAGTGTCCAGATTCATAAAGAGCTGCAAAGAAAACCCATGTAACCGTAAAACGACCTCTAGTCATTCACGATATATGAAAAAAGGATATATGATTTATAAGTTGAGTTGAGTAATGATGTTTTATGCCGTAGTGAGTCAAGAATTTTTTACTTACATCAAGACAGTCAATTCCGGAAAGGCGGAGTACCTGAAGAAATCCAATGACCCTTGGAAAACAAATTGACAAACTGTCTCACACTCGGATCTACTAGAGTTGGATTCAAACCTTAGTGGTGAGGGCCACCGTAATCTATGAGTGTGTGCTTTAGACCACTAAAAATGAGTTATGAGACAATTTTGAGTACAGAACATACGAGACCCTATTTGAGTAAAATTTTTATCAAAACTATAAACATACCCAGAGTGTGATATTTTCTCCAATAGGACCAGAGCCATTAATTCTTTCTATGATTTCATTTGAGCCTCCATATTCTAACACAGCATCTTTAACCTGTACCTTCTTTTTACCAACGATGATGTTTAATCCTCCATTTAGTATGTAATGTCCAGATGAATTTCTCAGGGCTAAAATAAAACAATGTACATAAGGTACTAGGGTTACACATTGTAGTAATGTCAGAACTTGTTTGGTCAAAATTTAGGGCAAATAACATGAAAAATCCATAAAGATATTGTTCTTTCATTGCTAGAAGAAATTAAGACTCAATTTAAAATTCTGAAATGGTTGTAAAGTAATCGATACAGATAATTAATGGTTATCCAAAAGTGCTATAACTGCACCACCGGAATTTACTACAGTGCCCATCCAAAGTCAGAAATTTTACAATCAGAGGACCCTATATTTGTTTGTCTTTTCTAATCTTGAATAATTTTTTCTTTTATTAACTAGTATTGTTTAAAGCTCTTGATTGTGCTGGATGTTGCCAAGTACATACATCTGTCTTCTATTAAAATAAATCAATATAGAGCTTTGTTTTGGAAATATTTGAATATGGAGTTTTCAAAACCTGTGGTAATTACTGAGATGGCAACCATTATATATAATGTTCAATGGATATAATGCAAACTGAAGCAAATTTTGTCTACGTGCCCATCTTATACTCAATTTAATTTAATGAACCCATTAAGTGGCAAGAGATAAAATGATCTATTTCTTACCAAGAAAAGTGTCATCATCTTTCAGATTCCTGTAACCTCTTTGTTGAATGTTGATGTTCTGTGCACCTTTTGGAATGATTCCTACATAGTTATAGCCTTAAAAAAAAAACAAACATAAAACATTTTTAAATAAGGAAAAATAATAGCAGTTGAGTAAAAATTTGTAAACAGACTTCCATATCAACACATGATATTTTTTCAAGACTAAGGATAATCTTTAGTTTTCTCTTACATTATTTGGCTGTTTGTATCTAGTTATCAAGGAAATATTTCAAAAACTATATTATATTAATGTTCTATGGAGAACATACACTTGTTTTAGGAGACCAAATCTTAAGTTTATTATTAAACTTGTAATTTTTATATACATGGTTAAAGAATGATGTAACTTCTTTTTACTTTGTACATATAAGCTTAAATAATTAAATTTAT
Organism: Tegillarca granosa; assembly: GCA_029721355.1. Classification (NCBI taxonomy): domain Eukaryota; kingdom Metazoa; phylum Mollusca; class Bivalvia; order Arcoida; family Arcidae; genus Tegillarca; species Tegillarca granosa. The sequence goes on from CM056599.1 coordinate 14,449,547, forward strand.
AAACAGTCCAGCGTTGGAAAATTTTTTACGTCTATGGTCTCATAGACAAATTTTTTTTTTTTGACCACATACGTCACGTCATACGTCATTACCCCTTAGAAACCGCTGACGTCGGTTTCCTGACAACTAGGTCAAATATTCAGTCTGCCGCCATATTTGTCTTACTTGACGTAAACGGTGTCATTTGTTTTCTTTATTAAAAACGTGAAAGTTGTTAAATATTTAGGATTAGTCTCAAGATCTGCAGTCATAAATGATGGTCGTGACGACAGCAGCAAATTTGAGTTTTGTGAATCTGCAGGTGCATCATTTCATTTATGGATATGTTACGCTGATGACAGGGAAATGTCCCCACTCAAGTACAGGAACATCAACGGTTTGCTACCAGCTGGAACCACTTTTTTTTTTTGGCCTCTGTAAGTTAATGTATTGTTGATAGTGGTAACAACATGTAATAGACTGATATTTTTCTACAAGTTAAAATTCAGCTTCAAACTTAGATGTCTCATTATTGTCCAAACATATCTTGCCCCTCTCTCAGCTTAAAGCCATCATCATTTATATTTTAAAGCACAGTCGCGGCAATTAGTGTGAGTTGTACCGCTCCGATGTGTTTACATGTTTGCAAGCTCTGTTTGAAATTTATTTAAATATATGCAAGTGATACATGTACGTACTACACACATGCACACCGAACGATTTAGAAATTGCGCTGAAACTAGCATGCAAAGGTACCGGCAGTAGTTATGAGCATCCAGCTGCATCGCATTAAGATTAATGCACAGTTCGTATTCTCTTTCATATGTGAAGTTGTATAAAAAGTTTAGGTTAATGTTATAAATATTGTATTTATTTCTTAATTTAAATATAGTTTGAATTTAATTATAATGAATAATTGTAAATTTTTTTCCGTCTATGGAGTCATAGACCAAAAAAAATTACAATTATTCCTTAAATGTATTACACATGTACATACCATATGTTGGAGATCTTGGGTTATATGTATGGGTAATTTCCTCAATCCTACAGCTAGAGTTATCTCCCCCACATATTCCACATCTGTCTATCATACTGGTAGATCCTAAACGATTATCACAGCCAGCTCTCTAGAAACACAAAGATAAAACTTTTTATTTTCTTGCAATACATTGTTTTTAGAAGGGGTATTAATTTTAAAAAAATTTGCAGCAAAGAAGTTTTTACAATATTTGATTAAGAATGACGGCCATAATATCATTTAGTCAAGTTCAAAATTTTTAACATACATGTATATCACAAATATCATGAAAACAGTAATGACAAAAAATAAAATTATACCCTGCAGGCCTATGGTAATAATTGCAATGTAGCTTCTTAATCAAATTTTTTTAATAATACAGGAAGAAAGTTTTGGTTAGATTTTAAGAAGTAATAAGGAAATGAACTGGGTATACTTACTCGGCATTTCCCATTGACACACATATCAAAGGTATCTTGTCCACATTTAGTTCCATCTATGACTCTTTCTTTTAACAAGTAATATGCTGTACTGGTCGAGGCTCGACAATACAACTTACAGGAGTCTTTTAACCGAACTAAAAAAAAACAACATTCGTTGCAAGTTGTTATTGGCATAAACCAATTGTAAAAACTTTTTGCTGACAATCAACTATATTACTAAAGCATTAACAACCGAAAAACCTGTCAGGTGGTTGTCACAAGACTGAGTTGTTGATGTAAATTCAGTAATCAGTTCAGAATAATCGTGTTATCCAGGTAGTATTCTTATTTTCCAGGACAATTCATAGAAATAAATGGGCCCTAGATTGCCAAGTTGTCTAACGCAACAAATCACATATCACATAGCCTCCTCTTATCTTCTAGTTTTAAAACCAACCTGACAAAGATGGAATCACACTGTTAGGTACTGATCTGAAAGTAAAGCCTCCTGAAACTGATCAAATCCTTATTATCCTTTTTTTAAATGCTCCACAGGACCACTATGTCAACTGACAATAATGACAAAATATATAAACAAAACTCCAACTACTGCCACATTCAAATTTTACATTATAAAGAAGTTTTGATGTGGTGGTAAATAAGTTGTCATATCAATTTGATGAACACTATAATAAGATTCTGAAACATAAGTAAAACTTACTTCCAGCATATTTGGGAAGCCATCTAACATTTGGTGGTAATCCTTGTAGCTTTAGTTTATTGTTGTATGCTGCACACTGCATTTCCCTGAAGTCAGGTGTTCCTGGAGGACATTGCTAAAAATAAATCAAAATATACTCATCAAATCTACAGAATCAATATAAAAAAACAGGAATTACAGTGTGTGAAAGGAGATAAATCATAGCCAGCTCACATTTCATTGTACATATATACAGTCTAACTTGTGTTAGCGGCCACTTGTATAAAGCGGCCACTTGTCTATAACGGCCATATCTTATCCCCCTGATGAATTTTGTTCTTTATTTCACCTCTATATAGCGGTCACTGTCTTATGCGGCCAGCGGCCACCATTTTTCCGACCCCAAGCTTCAACAGAACTGTCTATAGCGGCCATTTGCAATGTTAAAAAAACTTCGTCAGTTTCCGGAAATTTCCGGAACCAGTCGACATAAAAAAAAATCCCATAATGCAACACTGTTTATATGTATCTAAGTGGCCATATTTGGTAAAGCTTACCTCCCGATAAGACATTGACATTTTTTCAAATTTTATAACATGCAGTAATATTTGATGTTTTTTTCTTTATGTCATAGTAAACGGAATGCATTATTGACTTTAGACTTTTAAATCTAAAAAGGAGAAATTAAGTACTAGGAAACTCGCGGAAGTTATGGTGTTGGACGAACCCAAATCAAAGCTGTGTTATCAGACTATGACGCAAATGTATCTTGGGAAATAAACCGTTTGTGCCGTTCTACCGCTGACGGACATTAATTTTGTTAGTTTGGAAATCGTACCACCATGTAATATCAAGTCATCTCGGCACCAGTGTAAAAAGTCATTCCGGCAACGATATGTTTTTGGCACCAAATTAAATTCAATTCGGCACCGACTACGATTAAATTCGGCACCAGAAAAAAATATTTTATTATTTATTTTATGTTTGTTTACGATTTTTATATTAAAAATAAATAGTTATTTTTAATAAAGATATGTAAACAGTAAATTTGACAGTTACAAATGACACAGATAATCACTGCTCTGATCACTAAACCGTGTAATTCATTATGTAACAACTTCCTTTAAAGAGTGTGGGTCTGAAGTGACCTAATTATGTTTGTATAGGTGTAAGGAAGCCTGATAAGAATAATACTTTACTATGCAACACCCCTATAACTAGAAAAAAAAGAGAGAGAGAATAGATCATTTAGACATATTAATGTTGCCAGGTCGGTGTGGTGCAAAGGATTTGTAAATTCTTGAAAATGTTGAATAAATTGATGTTAAAAAAATGGTTTTTTTTTTTGGTTAATCTCAAGTTATAAAAGAAACAATTTCTAACAATATGGTTAGCTATATTCAGTTTGACTTGGGTACTAAAATGAATGAAAAAAGAACGGTTCAGATAATTTTTGATGATCCTTGATCAGAGAACTTGTCTATAAAGGCCACCTGTCTATAAAGGCCACTTTGGCCGCATCCCTTGAGTGGCCTTTATAGACAGGTTTCACTGTATTAGAAAATGTTTAAGCTTCAAAAGGACTGACTGAAAAATTTCAGATGTCATACTTGTAATTTCGTCTAAATTTCAAATCCTGACCAGTCAGCACATATTAAGAGCATTGAAAATATCTATTATTTTTTTTATTTATTTTTTTAAATTGATTTTAATAATGATCTATGATAGTTTTTTATCAAGAAAAAACAACAGTTGCCTTGGTGACTGATTTGAAGGTAACAATAAATTAAAGCTGCAAAAAATGCCTTTTCCCCATTAAAATGACACTGAAATAAATACCATATTAAATTACCACATAGTTATATATCTTAGAGACAATAAATTGTTCTAATACACCAAAACTATCCTCTTCAAATCCGTACTAACCTTTGTATTGCAGGATCTATACCTTATTCTTCTTCCTATACAGTATCTTCCTCCATTCTGGGGTCTACATATAAAACAGAAATATTGTCATTTTGAAGTGTGAGTATCCCACAGACTTTTGAAGTAATGAAATTTTACCTCAAAAATTGAATTTTGTTCTTGATACTTTTACTAGTACGTGTCAATACAGAGTTGAGTTGAGCTGAGTAATGGTGTTTAATGTCCCAGTCAAGAATATTTCGCTTATATCGTTTGTGTCGATGTGAAGGTCAACAAATTATTTTAAATTCATTGAGAAATAAAATCTAGACAATTTTTAGCAAATACAAAAGTTCTCAAAACAGCAGGTCAGAACATTTAATCACAAAATGTAAGAGAAAGTCACAAATCTTTATCAATTCACAAAGGTACCTATTAGAATACATATCCCTCAAAAACTAAATAACCTCCCTTATGATATATTTTAAAAATATTTGAATCTTTTTCTCCATCAGTTAAAGCAAAATTCTGACTTGAGGAATGATTAGTGTTTAAAGAGATTTAACTATATATGAACAATATAGTCCGACTTACACAGGATTGTTACACTTTCGTATTCTTTTCCTGATACCTCCGCCACAAGATCTAGTACAGTCACCGTAATCCTCCCATTTACCCCACCCTCCTTCTATGGGATCTATAACTCTCATAGGTATACATTTACCCTGTTTACACCACTGTAAAATATAAAAATAAAAGAATTTGAAAATTTCAAGAAACACTCAAAAACATATGAAGATATGTTGGCCTATATAGGTGTAAATATGATAAATAGCATTATTTTTACTACAGTATAATAAGCAAAAATAGTAATATTCAATATAAATAATTTATGGTTGTTTAAAAAAAAACTTTCATTTGTCTTTTAACTTAAGATTGTTGTTCATTTTTTGTAAAAAGACTTGGTTTTGCTACAAAGACACTCAATTTTGCCATTTTTTAATTCTAAAACATTGAAATACAACACAAGTACATATTTTTTTCCATATCCAATGGGAATAGTTGTACAACTGGATGTCACATGGTACATGGGTGAGGTCTCAAAGGTCATTCTTTTCTTCTTTTCTTTCATTATCTACTTACACTTTTACGACCACATAATGTTCCATCAGCCCATGGCATATGTAATGTCCTACATCCATGTTTTCTTTTAGAATTTGTACACCAAAGACGAACACATTCTCCCTCTCCTTTTATCTGATACAAAACAAAAACAACATTTTATAAACAGTTTAAATAAAAGAGCACTTCAAAACATGCAAATTACACACAAGGTTTTTGTGAAAAATAAACAAATATTTAAAATCAGAACTTTGAGTCTAGATTTTCTTTGACTTGTAAATAAAAATTGATATGCCAAATGAAATAATCCACAGAAGACAAAAATTTTCGACAACTATTTAAAAGATTTAATTTGTAGCAGTCTGGATAGCCCTGTTCGTCGCGCAGACACATATAATGTGGACAATCTCTAAAGTGGTAGACTGGCAATAAATGGGCACAATTGTGTAAGATTTCTAATACTGCGGAAAACTCTCGAAGAATGAGAAAAAACTTCCTATCTAGACAACTTCATTTTTCTAATATGGGCAAATCCAAACCTGCTGATGGTATGTAAAACTATAGAAACTGTAGAGAAACTATAGTTACTTGTGATAGACAAAGCTGATATGCTATACTTACAGTTGATGGACAAAATAAACTGATATGCTATACTTACAGTTGATGGACAAAATAAACTGAAATGCTATACTTACTGGTGATGGACAGAACTGATATGAACCACCAAATGTTAATTCACATTGTTTATGTACAGAGTAGACCTGTCCTGGGTTCAGTCTCATGAGGTAGGACGTTTGTCTCTGGTACTTCTTGTTTGGACTATCCAGTAGACATTCTGTGTAACCTGCACTGCACAAAAAGGAATGCAAGATATGCTTGGTAGTCCAAATCAATTCAAATACTTAAATACTATAAAATATTTAAAATTATTCTATAAGTTTCAGGTACAAAAACAGTAGGGGAAAAATATGTCAAATGAGGAAACCAAATGGCTGAAAATTTGACCAAAAAGTTTGAACAAGCATTATTGTACCAAGGTACAAATTTCAGAATTTTCCACAAAAATTACAAAAACTTTATATATTCAACATCAGCAAAATTAAAAAATAAAAACTGCAAGATAAACAGCAAAGCTTGTTTGCATATTCAATGTATGTGGTCTTCCAAATGCTTTGTACTCTGATGCACTCAGTGCAGGAGTTCATTATAACCTCAAAAATCAGCACAAAAAAAATTAAAAAAAAAAAAAAAATTGAATATCAAATTAAATTATTAGTGGATTGGGGTATTTGTGTTATATCGAGGCAGTCATTCCTGACATGGTGAAGGAAACAGGAGTTCCCAGAGTAAAACCACCAACCTGATGCAAACAACTGGCAGACTGACACACAAGCATCTGCACGAGAGTGATTTAAACCTTTGTGATAAGAGGCACTGTCGTCTCTCAACCAGCGCTTTACACAACTATGCCACCAAGGCCTCAACATTAAAGACAAATACATACTCAATAAATTCTGTAAGTTTGTGTCTGCTACACTGTGACCAAGTCCATGGACTAGTTTTATGGTGAAGTCTAGGTGCCATAACATGTTCTACTGAGGTATCTGTTATAATTCCTTTGCATCTCTTATCACTGTCATGAGGTAAATTAAACCTGAAAAATAATGTCAAAACTCTTCTAAACACAATCAGTAGCTGATTTGATTCAATCAAATTTGTTGTAAAAATTGTGTTAAAATGCCAATTACTGGTAGCTGTACTAAGCCGACTCTTGCCATCTAACCCTGCTTATCACAACAGTTCTATTAAGTTACCACAAATCAATTTCTCCTATACTTTGTTTATCAAGTCTTTGGATTTTTTTGCTTCACCTTTTTATAACACCAAAAAATCTCACTGTACAAAAAATGGTAGTTAAATGATGTTATACAAGAGAAAGGTATGTTTCCTTTAAAACCACAATCACTTGAGTACCTTTACTCACAGACATTTCTAAAATAACATTATGCTTAAGGATTAGAATGTCACTTAACAACAAAATCAGATTTCTGTTTAAAAAACACCTGCTTTAATTACAAAGGCTCATTTTATCATTTTCTTTTGAAAATAATTATTTACATATGGCTTATACCAATAAATTTTCTGTTTATTAATTTTTTCTATATGTGGAGGAGGTGCAGATATATGTAATAATGCTTAATTATCCACTTTAAATTTTTTCCAGATAGATAAAAGGGGAAGTAACTCTTCTTGTACTACATCACTGCACACATGTATAAACCTTTGGGAGGGTATTGACTTTGAAGTTTAACGGTGTAATTAAAAAGTATATACTGTTGTTTTGATCTATGATGTGTTTAAGTGCCGCTAAACTTTTCCGTCAAAACAAAATGTTAAGTGCATCATAAACAGAACTATTTACAAACTGCAAACATGTAATAGGATGTTGTTATAAAACTGAATGTTTTAGACTTGATTAATTTCTCAATTCCTGATTTAAATCTTTGACATCCTGGGCAATGTCAGTCCTTTAGATTTTACACAAATTTTATCACTATACCTCGTAAATCTAATCATAAAAAATTGAAGGTGCGTGTACATTATTTTTCTTTTCTTATTTTCCTGACAAATTTTACAGCATTTGATTAAGTAACAATCTTTAAAAGAATTTTCATTCTTTTGAACATTTGATAAAAACTAAAATAATTAGTTCCTTTTATTTTTGTATTACATGACCTTTACATACAATTTGTCATGAAAAGCAATATAACTTATGTCAGTTCAAATATAGGTTTGAGACGACACCCTCATCTATTTTCAAATTAAATTAAATCCTTAAGCCAATTTTTAAACAAAACCTTCACACCCTACAAATATGTTTAATCCATCTGATAGATAAAGGCAGCATGAAATTAATTTTTAATGCATTTAGTTTGATATAAACATGTGACAAGCTAATGGGTATAAAAACCCTGTAAAATTACAGTAAAGCCTAACTGAGCTGAACATCCTACTTGTTTGTAGCATTTCTTCACATTTGACAAGGTTCTTGTTTACAGATATTTATTTTTCAGGTTATGCCTTATCATATTACTCTAAGACAGATGTTTAGTCACTCAGGATACTTTTAGACTTATTCTCCCGTATAAGTACTGTAGTGGCACCATCTGACACAAACAACCAACATTCTTTTAATGTACAAGTTATATCATTACTACCTGCAACGAACTGACAAACTGACAGGATTGGAGTCAAGATTTTATAACTTAGTCATAATTCTTTCCATTATTTCAGTTCTCAATGATGGGGGAATCTGGAGTACCCATAGACAACCTTTAGACAACAATTGATCTCTGACAAGCAAACCCTCACAATAGGATCTACCCGGGTGAGATTTTAAGCAAAGTTATAAAAAGCACTGTAAAAAATCAGCCTGCTTTAGACAACTCAACCAAAGAGGCCACACATTAACTAACAAGAACAGTGTATATTTCTATTGGAGTTTACTGATTTGGTATACCAGTATATAACATATTAACAGTGCAAACTGTGCCAGTCCATGATGTAGTCTAAGAGATCTAGCCTTATCAGATATATCAGATTTTTCAGGACTTATCCAACTATCAGACTTGGTTAGTTAACTTATGAAATACAGGTTGTAACATAGCACAATTTGATTGAAAGAATGTAGCAGTTGATATATCACTTCTCTTTGCCTGGTAAATGTAGGGAAGGTCAGCACAGCTTATAGCTTAGTTTTAGCTATAATACCTTAATCAGGCATGAATTTTCTGCTACTTCTGCAGTGGCTGACAAAAATCTTTGCCTGGTTGATATAGGAATTGTCAGTTTAGCTTACAGCATAATTTTAGCTATAATACCTTATACAGGCATGAATTCACTGCAACCTCTGCAGTGGCTGATAAACTATTTGTCTGGTTACAGTCCAGTTGTTGTTCTCTAGTTTTTGGAAACTAACTATACATGTAAAATACATGCAGTCATGCATGCAGTGGCCAACAAATTGAAATTGACAAGGAAATTAAATAAATATAACCTTAAAATCATTTGGAACGAAAAACTAAAAATAAATAATTTTCACCTATAATTTCAAATGTGACCAAACAATTATATAATACTAAGTATACTAGTACATAATTTACATCCCTAGACAGGAGAAGTTGTGAATTCTGACAGGAATGAGGTGGTGTCCTGTCAGAAGTTGTGGGATCTATAACCTGGCCCTGGGATAGAGGATACACAAGTTTAACTTTGTACTTCTTTTTACCTGAGTTAACACCTGACATTATAAGAGTTTTGTCAGTAACCTTTATCTCGTTAAACATCAAATTACATGTAAGATATTGAGTTAAATGTTCATTAAAACACCAGTACATGTAACCTGATTTACGCCATTATATATTCATTTACCCTATTTGCTAAGATGTTATAACCTTCTGATCTTTAACTCGTTTATAAAGAAAATCAAAAGAAACTTAAATACGAAAGTAATTACTTTTTTACTTTTTACTTTTTTAAATTTCATTTCAATCACTTTAAAAAATTTCAAAACATCTGTTATGTATCTAAATTAAATGCAAATTTCTAATTCTTAAATAATCACAAAAAGGTGCCTTACAATTATGCATAATTTTTTGACAATTCAAAAATAGGTTACTTAAAATAATTTTCCTTCATTACTTTCATGACCTAGACAATTTTCTAAGTCCAAAGATCGATTTTTGTTAATACAAAATACTGCTGTGTCCCCCAATATATTGCCAAACCCTTTTACCATACCAACATTTTAATGAACAGATTTTAGGTAATGAAAAAAAAAAGTTTAATTGTATTTCAAATATTTATCAAAAAAATGTTTTTAAACTTCATCTAAAATATTTTTTTTATAATTTTGTGTAACACAAAATTGATTTATTCTTTAGCCTTGAATATGAGTTCACATGTGAAATAGCAGAAATAGTTGAATCAGGGCTTCGATTATTCACTCGTCCACTCGTCCTGACGAGTGAAATGTGTACTTGGACGAGTAATATTGTTACTACAACTCGTCACGGTGCAGAGTTAAATTTATCAAAGATATACATCCAGGGGCTTGTTGGAATTAATAAACAATAGATATTATAGTGTTTGTCTTGTAAGGAGGTCAATTGTAATGAGCCCCTTTCTAGACATCGGCCGTTCTGTTACAAGCGTCAATCAACAAAATCATTTAAATGTTTGCATCACATGCACAAACCTATTGTTTCGCATTCGGAATTTACTTAGTGTAATGTAAAATCCAACCGATGTTCCGAGTGTTTATAAACTTGTCGGTCCGTTACGTATGTTAATTAAAAGTTAACAAACTGTTTTGTATAACTCTCTAAAGACAAACAAGGATGAAACAGCTGATAAAGAAGTTATCGAAGACACTAATTAGACTACTGAAGGCCTGTTGAATAAAAGTTGGAATTCTTGGGCACATTTTTACAATGGCTACCAATGGATAAATTTGTTATATGTTTCAATGCTACACAAACTAAAATGAGAGATTTTAAAATTTATTTAAGAAACTCAGTTTTAAGAAGCTAAACAAAGTTTTTCTCAGATTAAGTATCAAACATAATCTGTGGTTTCTCAAAAGTGGAGACTATATGTCAAAGAAACAACAACCCCTCTGTATTCATAACAATAGGCCAATGTTATTGTAATTGGCAACAAGAACAATAGGTAAATAATTATTATGAGATAACAAAAGTAAAAATAAATTAAATATGATTGCATGGAAGTTAGTTAAACTTGGAAGTAGATACAAAATATTTAAGTAGCTCATTGCTAATGGTAAATGGCAATGATGTGTTAAAGGTGATAACCATCCAAATCAGTATAATGGTCATAAGAACCCTTGACTTTGATTTCTAATTGCTTGGCTAAAAATCAGTCACTACCAATTTTCAAGTCTTGGTAAGATCCTGCCAAGGTTCAATCTGGACCTCCAACATATGAAGCAAGCACTCTACCAACTGAGCTACCGTAGTGGTCCAAATCTAATGGAAACATTCATTTATCAATGAGGGAAAATCATATTATTATGTAATCAACTTGTTACAGAATATGTTGTTGATAAAAAAGATTAAAAAGTTTAAATAAATAAATAAATACTTGTAAAGACCCATTTTGCCTTTCTGCCATAAGCACACTGCGAAAAACCTTTTGCTTCTTCACCTTTAACTGGTGATGTCTCAATATAAGTAAATAATCTACTTTATTATACCTAATTTATTCAGTCTGCGGATTATGTCAGTTTATCAGATAGGTAATGATGTATTTACCACTTTTAATCCATTATCAAAAAGCACCTGCTAATTACCAAAACTCATAAATTTTCCAACAAGCAGCATGTTATATTGCTTTAATTAATTTAAAAGTTGGTTAAAAGTACATGATGGCCAACTAACCCAGTGTTCTTTAGACGAGCAGTGTTAACCCTGATGGTACTGTTCTATATCAGCTTATTAAAGTCAAAATAACCTATCTGTTACAAATATATATGAGCAATTATGACAAGATTAAAGTTATTAGATTACAAATAATGATTTATTAAACCTACACCCACAAGGATATACACTCCAGATATAAAAACAGTAATGTAATTATAAGTCTAAACCATCCAACTTTATGTTTTATAACATTTCAACACAATCAATGTTTTCAAAAGCTTCCGAAAATCTGACCCCTTATTAGTAAAACAAACCAGCCATATAAATCAGTTACTTGTACATTGGTAAGACAAATTGTTAATATAATTCAGGATTTTTCTGTGTAGTTCTAGTATTTATGTGACATTTAACATCACAAAAAACTATTTCTTGAAATAATTACAATAGAAATGTTATCTTAAATCATAAATAACAAACTAGGGAAAAATCATCATTGTTATTTCCAAGTACCTCTTGTTGGATTGGAGAGGTCATCAAGCAAGATTCTGGCCCCATTTTCACAATCATTTCTAAAATAAGATTTTCCTTAGTTTTTTTTTTTTCTAGAAAATTTAAAATATTAATAATTTTATCAATTTTTAAGATAAACAGTAATTTAAGGTGTCCCTTTAAAGATCCCTACAAGCTTATAACATCTATATTAAGTTTTCTAAAAAAAAAAAAAAAAATTCATTTATAGTTAAAAAAAAAAAAAAATGTCAAAATTAGCTAAATCTAAGGAAAATCTTAGTTAAGTGAACTATTTTGAAACTGAGGCCTGGTATGTTCAAGAAAATCCTTACACTATATGGAGAACTCCAAAATAATGGATTAACTTTGTGTATGCTTGGCATTCTAGCACTTTCAGGGTACTAGCTCACAAGACAGTATTTTCAGAGGTTGTCATCTCACACATTTCTTTATCATAACACAACAAGTTTGAAGCAATTGTAAATAACATGACTTGCTTTAGGTCACAAACTATGTCCCTGATGAGATTCAAACCCAAGACCTTTTGAATCTAGAGACTGAAAAACTACTTATTGAGCCAAATGCTTCTACTAAAATTTGATTTTTTAAAATAATAATAAAGAGTTCTATAAGACCTATTTGTAAGATATGATGTTGGTATGTAAATGGGTTAGATACAGGTGGGTGGGTTGCAGAGCTGTTATGGCATATTGGAGTGACATCTAAATCAAAAACTGCATTGTATTGGTTATTGTTACAATTGATAAATTATAATTGTTACAAATAGATATTTCAACTAATGGATCAGTTCCAAATGGAATAAAACCACTAAATTCAAGTCTGCTTACACCTTTGAAAGATCCATAATCACTAGGGATTTATGCTATTAAGAATCTTTTCATAAAGAAGCCATAATTAAAGTTACAAAATGGTGTGTCCACACTAGTTGGAGTGGTAATTGGAAAAGCTGAATGAACTGTCTACTTACACATGTCCTAACTCGTGAGCTATGGTGTATGCTGAGCTAATGCCGTTATCTTCTACAATGGAGCAGCTTCTATATGGATCACAAATTGTACCTAATTCTGCTAAACCTGAAATCATAAACAGCATTTAATTGAAAGATCAACATAAAAACAACAAAAACACTATTGTTTTTATACATACAAACATTTTATAGTCAATATGGTTAGGTTATTTGTTGTTGCAAGTTGTTTTACATCATATCAGCAATTTGATTTGTTAGCTACTCAACAGCTTCAATTGCATGGAAATCCTTTTTGCACTTTCCAACAAAATATTCAACAATTTAATAGGTTTTTTATTTCATATTGTGTTACCATGCTTTCTTGAAAGTTGGATATAATACAGATGTTTAAAAAATTTCTTGCAAAAAAAGGAAAAAATTAAAATGCTTGAGAGTTGTTTTTTCTCTTGAAGCATGGACTTCAAGGTCAACAAAATCTGTCCTTTTTACTTTTTTACCTAAGTGTACATCATCAATGTATAAAATATTATTTTATTCCCTAAGACTTTATACAGTTTTTAGTAAGTAGTTATGAAAGTTAGTAAAATTTTCACCTTAGGTGGCCTAAAGTCAAGGAAGTGTAAAATAGGTCTAAAAATTATCAAAATATGATTCAAGATGCTTATCTTAAGGGTTTAAGTAAAATAATAATTTCACTAATTCAAGGTTTTTGTTGGGATTTTATGAGGCTATTAAATGAAGGAAATCCTCTTAAAAACTAATGATGGGTAAGGAAGGAAAAAATGGCAATAATATCATGTATTGTCTGGTTACCAGTGTGAAATCTGCTGCTTTTGTGTATAAAGAGCAAAAGGAAGAGTAAATAATAGCAGAGAACCTATTGTCTGGTTCCCAGTGTAGGTTTGTCTAGTATTACTGTGGTATATTACAATCTAATTGTTATCTTTGCAAACAATGCAAATACCTTTCCCTTAAAAGGTTAAATTAAGCAGAATAAATAGGTATCTTATAAAAAGTTTGGACTGACATATTTAAATAGGATGTTTAATTCTGGATTGGGACTTAATTTGGACTTTGTTTTAACTTCACTTTGGTCTTGCAGAAAAGCATTGCTAGATATGCAGAATATACACCCTGAAATATGCTTTTAACTGTTTTTATAATTTAATCTAACATCATAAACATGTTTTTTATCAATAATCAATTATAAAAAATTAATAGAAGAACAAACATGCAGTGGCATACATGAAAACATAACTGCGTAACATAAAAAAAGCATGGCATTAATTTCATTATCAGTTTTGATATTAAGTAAGTCCAAATCCAGGTTCTAGTCAAGATTTTAAAATATACCAAATTTTATGATAGGAATTTTTATCATTTAGTGAGCTTATAGTAAGAAGGAAATTATTCACACATCTAGCGATGGGACATCTAGCTGATGGTACAAAAGCAATGCTTGAAGGCTTTTACACATATTTTTGGTTTCAACCTAAAACAATTTCATACCTAAAGTCTATAATTTGGATCCAGACCAATTTAAAAGTGGTCTTAATTACTAGTAAGATGAGTTTTCTCCTGATCAAAAAGCCATATATTTCTATCTGGGAGGTAAAAGTTGTTACAAGGTCAATATCAGAATTCCAAAGATGACCACAAGAGGTCCTGAGGTTCAGGGTTCCACAAGATCATTTCTGAAAATAAGTGGCTCGAAAGGTAAAGGTTCCAGTATCAAGGTCATTTCTGAAAAAAAGTGGCTATGAAGGGTTACAGTATCAAGTTCATTTCTGAAAATAAGTGGCTATAAAGGGTTCCAGTATCAAGGTCATTTCTGAAAACAAGTGGCTATGAAGGGTTACAGTATCAAGTTCATTTCTGAAAAGAAGTGACCATGAAGTGTTCCAGTATCAAGGTCATTTCTGAAAACAAGTAAACAAGTGGCCATGAAGTGTTCCAGTATCAAGGTCATTTCTGAAAATAAGAGGCTAAGAAGTGTAACAGTGTCTCTGACAATCAAAATTAGAGTGGTTAAACTTATACCTGACATTAGCAAAATTCACCAAGAGCAAGAAACCATGACAAAATGAAAATTATAAGAATAAATACACAAAGAAAACAAAAACAAGTAATGAGAGAACTTATTATACAACTGAAAGTTGGATGTGCATCTAACATAAAGGTTTGCCAACATACCATGTGATACTATCACTTACAATTGTGAAGAATAATTATTTCCATTGTTATTCCGGGAACTGGTGATGTTAACATTTTTAAAAATGTTTAGAACAAATGTAATCAGGCATCACATACAATGCATGTATTGGCTAACCCCTTTTAAAGTTGTGTTGCTCATGTGTTTAGGTGCTTTTGTGAGCACTTAACCATTTTTCTTGTTTTACTACCAGGGGTTCTAAACCAGCGTTCCAGAAATGCCGGCAGTGTCAACCGGCGATTTTACTGATATTTGCGTCCTTGGTAACAACTCCCCCCCCTCTCTCTCTCTCTCCTTCCCCACTGTTGTGCGAGTTTGTCTGTGTTTGTAATGTCAGTTTCTTTAATTGTTTAATATTCGATAGTTTACCGTTATAGGAAGCCTTTATCTATAACCTAATGTATAATGAACATTTCAAGTCATCAACTGTATATAATAAAGATCAGAGACACCTAAATGGTGGTCTTACGTCATTTCCGGTTGATTTTCTTTCTCGTGGTATCTATCCTTCAATGATCAGAGCAACATCATATGATATAAAACTGTTTAAGTAGTTATAAATTATTAAGTGAAAAATTCGGTTATTTAGGAGAATTCAATAAATCTATCACCTATCAGGACTGGTTTTTGTCTGAAAGCAAAAAAAAATTTTAAAAATTAAAAAAAAACTGTACCACTTTTGTTTGTCATTTTCCGGCGAACCTCGTTACTTTCTGAGCATCGCTGTTTTTAAAGTAGTTTCCCCAGGTAAGGACACCGATATTACCGGTAATAATAATTTGACTGCAGACAATTACAAGTAGAAAGCGGCATGTTGGTGCACCTCAAACGTTGGGAGTTAATGAAAAAAGTCACGTTGTTTTCTGTAAACAAAATGGCGACCTCGATGTGTATTACTTAGAGAATCATGATTATTGATCAACAAACGCTTTAAAAAATAATAATTAATGAAATAAACAACACAAAAGGTAACTTTTACATGTATTTAATTCAAAATTTTACTTTATCATTGATATATGCGTGGATATCGCTGTTGATAATGTCTTAAAATATCGAGAGGGAACCGGGAACCAAAATCGGCTCTAAAATGTCTCTTATTTTTGGGACACTCTAAATATTCGGAGACCCCCAAATTTTCAAGATATTTAATTTTAAAATTTCCTCTAAATTCCCGGACACTTGAAATTATTAAAATCTGTCCGAATACATAGAAGGATTACGGTACTCAATCATTAACCCATTCAAGCCAAGTAACACGTGTCCTGGCTAACGATGCGTGTATATTGATCACATAATTACAGGTAAATAACGGATTAAGATAATTATCGATCTATCGGAGTATAAGCCCATAGTTCTGTTACATGATTGATATTCATCTCAATTATTAAGGGTGCAGTAATAATTTATTTTTCGCCGGTTGGATGTTTTCACAACAGGCGTTTTTGCTTGCAAACCGGCGTTTTTGGCCGAAAAAGTGCCGTTTCTAGAGGCCTGTTCTAAACCATACATGTATTTTAAAAGGTGAAGACAAAAGGTGTGTATATTTACTTGGTACATCAGATAATAAGGTGGTTTGCTATTTGTTATTGATGTCCAACTCAGTTCTGTGCATTAGTCTCTCGATGACAGAATTTAGTTTTAATAATGTATTTGACATGATGGTAGCTGTGCTAATCCTGTGTCAAGATGTTAAAAATTAATAAGATCACCTGATCACATTTAAGTACAAAATGCAACAGATGACACTTTTACTTCTGGTCATTTAAATCTGATTAACAAAATCCTAATCTTCTACTGCTTCTATTTATAACGAGGGGAGGAGATCCCAACAATAAGCTGGACATATAACCCCTATGTCATTCTTTATCAGACAGGTCCAGAAGCTGAGGATTTCCAGAACAAAATGGCTTGACAAGGAATTTCCTGATCAAAATTAGCTTTCCACCACCCATTTAACCCTCATGAAGAATTATCTTTTGTAATTCAGCATATACAAAGAATTCCGTGGTCATTCATAAAGGCTTACAAAGTACTACAGAAGATTTTATTGTCTTTGATCAAAGGAGGGAACTACAATACATGTCCAAGACATATCAACAGCTACATATTGAAGGGTTTTATCTAAATCTGACCCATTGGCCACTGGTCAATTAAACGTCAAATGCTGTATAATAGATGTGTCCAGTTTATGATAAAGTTAACCTATGTGTAAAACAGAATACTTTGTGATTGTTACTCTATAATAGGTTTTTGATGATAAGCCTATCTTGAATCTCATTATTTATGTATTTTCATCTAAATTTATTCTTTAGATCAGAAATCCACATGTACAGGAGACCTGTTTGGTAGGCTGCCACTATTTTATTTTTACACTTTAACTGTAGATTTTATCTCAATTACAATACATTATATTTGAAAAAAATAAGGAAGAGAAAAATAAAGTAAATTTTCAATTAGCTAAAACTGATTTTCTTGAATATACCATAAATAATTTGAAGTCATTGTTTGGTCAGTACAGTAACTGGTCATGCTTCAAAGTCCAATCACTGGAATTTGTGTACTATAAAATTTCAATAAAAATCAGGTCAAAATTGTAGACAGATGTATTTTAAGTTTTAAAGTTTTGCTCCGGACCAACATTTATTTCATAAGTTATACAAATACTGTTGAAAGACCTAATTTCCAAAAAAAAAAGTAAATAAATAATAATAAATAAACAAATAAAAAATATAAATAAAAAAGAAGAAATCTGTATCAGTCTATAAACAATCAAAAATTTACAGAATTATTGCTTTTTATTGCTGAAGACCTTAAACATGGAGAGAGTATCCTCATCATCACCACAGGTTTACAATAAACCAGATATCAAAAACTATTTGACATAGTCATCAGTTAACACAATCAGTTTCATTTCAACACTTCATTTAATAAGTTATATATACAATTGATCAAAGCATCTTTCTGACCCTTCAAGCCCCTTTTAGTGACCACAACATATTCTTGAGACAGATATGTAAATATGATGATAGTCAATGTCCGATAAGGCTTAAGATGATATTGCACATTTTAGCAGGTGCTTGAAGCTTGATTGACGGCTTTTACAGACCGTTTATTATGATGAAATTTTCTGTCAATGGCTTCACAGGAAAAAACAAATGGACAACAGATAAAAATTTATAATAAAACCATCAATAAGCCACAAAGTGGACATATATTATTGGATTTAAAGAAGGAATACATATTTTACTCTGTTGCTAGCAGTAGGGGTAGATCTAGAAATAAAGATTTAACTCAGCGGAGATCTAATTTAAACTCATTATTATCCTGTAAATAATCATCTTAATCAATGACTCAGTTTTATTTATTTCAAGAAATGGACAGAATGGTCTAAAAAAAAAATTTGATCTCTATGATGAGCTTTTTTAAGTATGTATTATAAGTTATTATAAGTATGTTGTGTTTTTAGAAAGGAAATTAACAGATACTTTGTTCTTTTACTGAAAATGCTTATCTGCAACTCAAATCTGACCGGAAGAAATTGAAATATACATAAGTTTATCTTAAGTGTACAAGTGGCTTTGTTAAGGAGATACTTGACCATTACTTGACCAATACAGACTTTCTGTATCTACAAACAATCCAATTTTAATGCGAAATAAATGCATGCTGTTGTAACAAAACATCTTTGTGCTCAAATACATGTATCCTAAATGTGCACTATCAATCTGTTTTCTTCTTTTTTGTTTTTATCATTATTATTATTAATTAATTAATTAATTAATTAATTAATTATGATTTATTTATTTATTTAATTTGGTTATTTTTTCATTTTATTGTTACTATTATTATTTTGTTATTATTATTATTATTATTTAATTTTTATTTTTTTTCGGGGTGTGTGTGTGTGTGTGTGTGTGTGTGTGTGTGTGTCTTGATTCTTGATTCGCATTTTTTGTGAGGTCCAATTCATTATGTAATGATTTGTTCATGTGTCCTTTTTGCATTAACTTTTTTAAAACACTTTATAACTGCAACATTTTTCACCTTCATATCACTTTTCAGAAATATCATTTCCTTTAGATATGGAACCACATAATTTGGATTTTTCCTGTAAAACACAACTTATTCTGGCAATTGGCATTGTAAATATTTTCCATAATGTCCTACACAAACATAGAAGTAAGCATTGTTTACATGTTATGCAGGAAAACCTTATTTCTATCAGATATCACATATATTAAGTGCTAATGAAAAGAGTGATTTTCAGTCCTTCAACCAAACCATAAATTAAATCTGTTACATAACTATATCACATAATTAACATGTTCAAAAAAAAAGTGATAAATAATATATCAACTTGATCTGAAAGGTAATGTCAGTTTAATGTCCTATTGCATTAAAAATTATAAATGGGTTTATTATATCTAATACACAGTTTAGAGTGAGGTGCTCCCTTTAATCCATAGTTAATCACAAGAAACCTCTAAGTAATTTCTAATATCCTTGAATACCACACTTAACACAAAAAATTGTATGTATTTAAAACAGAATGTTTTTTTTATTGCAGAGTGAAAAGAAAAAAATCTTGACTTAATCTTACATCAGGGTCAAATGTTAAGAGGCCCTATGTCAAGTAGATTAGATAAGAATACAAGGCAACATTTGTGACTGATATTGGAATTAATTACAAACTGATAGTATAGCAATACAGATAGAACTGTATGTACATATAATACACAAACTGTTACTTCTATAAGTGTCTTAAAATTACAGAGAACCAACCATACAGACAAATTAAAAAAAGCATGATAAATTACATTTGTCAAACGAACCTCAGAATTTAGAC
Source organism: Tegillarca granosa (assembly GCA_029721355.1). Lineage (NCBI taxonomy): Eukaryota > Metazoa > Mollusca > Bivalvia > Arcoida > Arcidae > Tegillarca > Tegillarca granosa. Next base: position 14,469,689 of record CM056599.1, read on the forward strand.
AAGTTTTGAATTGAAAATACACATGTATACATGTCTGTCAAAATGAAGGAAGAGAACTTAAAAATGTGAATGTCTTAAAAAATTGTCTCGAAATAACATTAAAATTTGTCCAGTTAAAATGGGCATTTTTGAGATGGAACCAATGATAAGAAAGATGGAATTGAAATATGGTATATCTGCCAATTTATTTTTCTTTTCATCACCTTAGCTGTAGATCAAGCTAAATATGCTGAAAATATATTCAGGAAAACCGTATCTAAAGTTTCCCTTCCCCAATTAAAAACTTAAAATTTGTAGATGATTTGAAATATTTTAAACAAATTTTTGCAATAGTTGTATTAAAGCTGCATTAAGTTTTTTGATTTTCTACAAAAAAATTTGATTTTCTAAAAATATATTCTTTTAAAAATAGATAATTTCTAATCATGATCCGTGAGATTCATTTTCTAAAATTTCATTCCTTTTAGCTGTAAATAAACTAAATCCTCTTACCAGTTGGTCAATGTTTACCGATAATTATTATGAGCTTGGAGCATGTGCACGGATGTACGGAAAAACTCATGGATCGAAGGTGAAACATGACAAATTGTATTAACTGTCCGTCATAAATATCCAGATGTATTTGAAATGGTGTTATGTATCCTTTACAAAGTCACAAATGACAAATTCAACCAATTTCTGAGTTTAATTTATCATATTTCACCGTTTTGAAAGTTGTGTTTAAATGACCCAGTTTTTTCATGACGTAACCATGTTCTAATATTAGATCCCACATGCTACAGCTCACTGGGAAATTTTTGTTGTTTCTGTATTTATTCAAGTTTTTGTCGTTGAACCAAATGTAACATTGTTCATTAGGAACATCATTAATTAGATTAGCACCATTTTAATTTTTTCTTTGGAAAACTTAATGCAGCTTTAAATACCAAAAAGGAGCAAAATTCACAAAACAAAAATCATGTATTCTCCAAACGGTAAAAAATTAGAGGAAAAATTCATTTCAATAAAGTTACAGTAGAAGTTGCTTCATTTTCTTATGTAAAGGTAACACATTATTAATGGCAAATACAAGGTTTTATTCTTTTTAGTTCAGACTTAGGATATATGAGCAAAAGCAAAAGCACAGTCTCCATACAAGACTTGACACCAAGCATATATCTAAACACTCAAATGTGAAGGTAAAAAAAAATTAAATTAGCTTTTGCAACAACTTCTATTGGGTTCATATGAGTATTTAGCTCTGGAGCTTTTGTTAAGTCTCTAACACAAGCTTTACCTGTAGGTCCAAATTAATACATAAAGCGATTTCTATGGCAAAATAGATTTTTATCTTGTTTACTTACCTAAAGTTTCACATTCTTGTCTTGATCTGCATATATTTTTTCTGAAAAATAGAAAATACCAGTATTAAATTTAATGATACAGACTGAATTAGAAGTGCACAATATTTCTTAGCCAGTTGCAATACCAAAGGATTCAAAAGAATGTCATTATGATACAATGAACACAGTTCTGTTCAACACCAAATGCCCTGGCTAAGGATTAACCTGAGCCATCCTGGCCAATAAACAAGCATTACACCACAAAGCTAAACAATAAAGTTGAGTATCTAATATATATTATATTTATTTATCTCAGCCCCACTACAGATAAATTATTCACAAAAAAAAAACCAAACCATCAAGGCCCGATAGAAGGTAAAAGGATCAGCTAATTTGCATCTATGGCTGCCCACTTGCATCACTGATTAGAGTAGGGTGAAGTGGTGAAGTAATTATGCTTTATATGCTAGTTAAGATCAAGGCAGTCAGTTCTAGGATGGCAGAGGAAACCAGAGTACCTGAAGAAAAACATAAACCCTAGGTAATCAAATATACAACTTTCAGATTTTAGGACCTGTGCAAAAAGAATTTGATTTGAGCAATGGGATCTGTGATTTGTGAGCCAGCACTTTGACAACTTGGCCACTTACTAGTAAGTAAGAGTAAAAGTAAGTAAGTACAATACACATACTTGGCTTGCCAAAATCAAATGGCATTCCCATATGTTGACACCCAAATTCTAAAAAGATATCACTGAAAATAGCTTTTAATATTTGCTGCCCTGCCCTGTTTCATGGTATGAGCAAAAACTCCACCATTTATCGATGATGAATATATGAAATGTATAACAGTTCAGACACCAGGCAAAAAAATAAAAAAATTTTCTCCAATAAAACAACCATTAAACTGTGTGATGTTAAATAGAACTGATGTAGCAAAACTACTTACTACTAAAAATAAAAATCTAATGTACCATAGGACCGAGTACGAACTGATTTGGAAACATTCTCATTGATGTCTGGTTTGCTAATAATCTCAATTTTAATCTTAAAAATCAATGTTTAAAAGTTTTCTTATCATCTTTCATAAAAATAATGTAGTTTTTTGTCTTCAGATTTAATTTCTGCTATCTACATCAAACACAAGATTTTTTTCTATCATTTTCTCTTATATATGAATTTTTTAATTATCATTTTGACAGACAAAACAGAAATATTTCTATATATCTGTGCCAAATAGAGCACTGGGACTAGGTAAGCTCTTTAATTTTGAGATAACAAAATACAAGACAGTGTCAACTTCCTGCTGTGAATACACACTATTTGCCAGATATCATAATTATTATCTCCCTTTAACAAACACAGCCATGACAGTTTTACAGAATTTTATGTAATATATTGATACTGTATCTTGTTTAACAATGTCTTTAAAGGGTGAGTTATTATTATACAAGATAAACTGCTCTGGGTGATAACTTGGGATGTGAATGGTTCTCTACCTCAGCTAGACCATCAAGTCACTGGACAGGAAGCCTGTCTACTAGTGATGTTTAGTCAACTGATTGGTTGATTTAATGGGGTTTTATGCCCCAGTCAAGAATATTTTACTTATATCAAGAAATCACTGGCTATAGGTGATGTGGCAGAAATTTTTACCTTTGGAGTGTGCTTAGCACAATGTGCAGGAAGGGATCTTTAACATTCCACACCTGTCGTGACATGGGGAATCAGTTTTTTAGGTCTCATTCAAAAGATCCTGTGACTATCATTTCTAAATGCTGAGTGCTTGGCAAAGAACAGTCACAAACTAATTTCAAGTCTTTGTGAAACCTGGCCAGAGTTGACTTTCGATCAAGTGATCTAAACTGTGCATATGAATCATAGAGACCTTCACCACCTAGGTTCAAATTTCACTTGGCCAATTCCAGAATAAGAAATATTTTTAGTTTGCTTACCAAAGGTTGTTGGTTTTTACGCTTTGAGTACTCTGGTTTCTTCTACCATCCCAGAACTGACCACCCCAATAAAAAATAAAGATCATCATTGGGGGTAAAATTTCAATATTCAACACTCTTTGTGGAATATTTCAAAATAATAAAAGTTTAAACTTGTGATTTAATTCCAAAACGAATCCAGGGATGCGGTTTTTGCTCGTTGTTTGCTGCATATCAACTTGACATGATGTACATATAACACACTAAGTTTGAAAATACATGCTTTAAAAGATACAGCCCAAGTACAAAGTATAATACACTGAAAGACAGAGGTATGAATGGACATGTTGATTCCTATAATACCTCTTAAACACATATAATGAACTGTGTGAAAATATGTAAATTCACCAACACAGACACAAAGTAGATGAGATTCATTACAAACTTCACATGTTAACCTTGAAAATACACATTACGTCATTTCTGAACTTTTTAAAATATTTTATATAATAAAAACACTTCAAAGAAATTATGATAATAGACTCATTAATGCATTACTTTAAGACACAATCGCTACAAGATGTAAAATATGTAAGCAGAATTGTTAACACATGGTTGCTATAAAAACAAAATTATTTGCAATTATAAACATTTTAAAAAATATACAACTGATAATTTGTATTCATTACCCTAGTTTCTGGCTTTTGTAAAATTAGTTATGAAACACATTTGTGAGAGTTCAGTTTTCATAATCAAAGTTGTGCTGATGATATTAGCATAAATCTGACCTATATTTTTTTCAGCATGCTTACCATCATGTTAACAGTCATTTTGACCTAATTAATATATCTGTTTGAACAGGTGGTAAGTATATAATGAAGAAGAACAGAAAAAATGTATTTTACACCCTAGTCAAGAATTTTTTTTCATTTATATGAAGGTGGCTTGTTCTGCGATAAAAGAGAAAGCCAAAGTTTCTAAAGAAACACCATGTTTGGCAAGTGAACTGACACATTTTCTTTCACCACAATCTGTTTGAGAAGGATGCTAATAAAAAGCATAAAATGGAATTTATATACAAGCAGTTTGGTTGTATGGTTAATAAAAGATTCCCTTATCAAGCATAAGCATAGCATAAATTCACCATGCTGGTGCTCATGCCAGTTTTACTAGCATTAAGCAAACTGAATTACAGATCTCCAAATGGTATGGAATGCCAATCCTATATAAACCAGTAAGTGAAACATACATATATTTCAGACTATAATTACTTTCCATAGTCTGGCTAGGGCTCAAACCATGACCTTTTTGCTTTAACTATGACTATTAGGTAATGATTTGCCAACTTATGGTCATGATTTGCCAACCTCAACCAATTAGTTATGCATCATCTCTACATTTAACTGTTAAAAATATGTACTATCTGGCCAGGTACATGATATTATACAAGCTTATAAGCTATTTGCACTTTTCTTAAAAGCTGTATATGTTGTCATTGTGAAGACTCAGTGTTACAGTTATGTACCAATCAAATGCTTAAGTTATACCATAAATGTTTGGTTTGAAAATTAACCACAAATGACCACAATATATACACTATCATTATTCAGATAAATAAAGTTTGTGTATTGGCCTCATGTGTGCAATTAGTCATATATATTGATAAAAGTGCATCAGGTCAGGGAGTTCATTTCCATATTGAGTCATAGCTGTTTTAAAAATTGGATTTTTATGGTGACATGTCACATCACAAATGAATTTTGCTGATTCAGCACTTAATGAAATTGACTTTGAGACAGCATCAAAATGAACTCTAAGTGGCCAAGATTAAAATGTTAATAATTTTAAAGATACAGGGGTGTTGCCTTTTTAAATTTCAATTTCATATATATGACAAAACACTTTTGCAGTACAAATACATACACAAGGTATTGAAGCCACAAACAAAATACTTCCAAAAGAGCAGGTACACCTTCTTTTGCCAACTGCTGTATTTCCAGTACCCCAAAATTATTTAATATTTCCAATATGTATGAAAATAAAATTATTACCAAAAAATGTCTATAGAAAAAGAGGTTAATGTATGCAAATCAAATATATTGAATGAGATCTATAAAATATAAGATGAAGTGTGATCCATAAAACAGAAGTTATAATTATTCGTAAATTAACTGCAGGTCGCTGCATAAAAGACAAAATTTTTCAGGTGTATCATAGGTAACATCAAAAAAAGCAATGTACTTTTATGGGGATTCTCGTACATGTACTACTCTAGGTTAATTTATCACTGATTGGAGACAGTCAGTTTATAGGAAAATTTTTATGAATGAATCATATATTAAAAAAAACTTTATTTTAAATATATTATATAGATTGCACTTTTCATAAATAATGACTAACAGGGTAGAAACATATCCATCAATGACCGAGGAGACTCATCAACAACATCAAAGGATAGATATAGGTAAACTACACTGTAAACTTAACTATCAATATACAAATTTAAATATACTTCTTCTATCAAATTTATGAATGGGAAAACTGAAAAAACTATAATAGAACAGGGGTCAGACCTTTAAACATTTAAAATTAAAGAGCTGATATAACAAAATTCAAATCTGGATGTTAGATCAAGCACCTGTGAGTGTTTATAAAAATACGCCAGACTTTAAAACCTTGTAAAGTTCGTTCTAATTAGGTATTTCATTTAAATCGGGATTAGGTAAATGTAAAACAAAATAATACATGGTAGACATAAACAGATAAATATATATTAATGTCTTATATTTCTGTTTTATTCTGCGTTTTCGCGATTCCCCAAAAGATAACTGAAAGATTCTCAGCGAGATAACTGCACGGTACTATGTACTGATTGAGATAATAAGGACTGTTAGGTATTACACAAGCTACTGATATGACAACATATTGTCACTGGCACATGCAATATACAAATTAATGTGAAAAACGAGAAAGACGGAGAAATTGTCTACACTTATACTCATTATGTTTAGTAGAACAATAGATTGTAACCAGGGACCTCCAATTTTATATCTCTCTCTCTATCTCTCTCTCTATCTCTCTCTCTATCTCTCACTTCTCTCTCTCTCTCTCTCTCTTCTCTCTCTCTCTCTCTCTCTCTCTCTCTCTCTCTCTCTCTCTCTCCCTCTCTCTCTCTCTCTCTCTCTCTCTCTCCAGGATGCTTCCTTGATTTCTTCTAATAGCTTAGATACCATTTTGTTAAGCCTGTTTTAAGTAAATCTTACAGACATTCACCAACATATTTTAAATCAAAAAAGTCAAAAGTCAAAGTAGATAGGCCAGAAAAGGCCAGAAAAGCTATAATATATTTAATCATTAAGTAGTTTATAAGTACATGTACCAGTATATTAATTTTAGTACTTTTAACAAGTAATTTACTCGTTTTTTTTTTTTTTTTTTTTTTTTTTTTTTGATTGTTTTTCATTCTATTATGAGTCAAAAATCAGACATCATTTCGCACTTCAATACTTGTATTGTTTTCGTGAAAGGGACAAGAAGTACAGAATTCTTATCTGCAATGTTTTGTACAGAATTCTGATCTGCAATGTTTAGTACAGAATTCTGATCATTTAAATCATTAAATCATACATGCATACATATAAAAAAGAAAGATTTCTATTACTTTTTCTAAGTACATTGATTTTTATAATTTTTTGTCTACTCTTCGTCCCATTTTGAATAACAAATCAGACATCACTTGGCACTTCAAAACTTGTATTGTTTTCGTGAAAGGGGAAATGAAGTACAGAATTCTCATCTGCAATGTTTTCCAAGACAACCTTTGAATCATTAAATCACACACACAGACATATAAAAAAGAAACATTTGTTTTGTTCTCTTCATTGACGTAACTGGTGAGATTTGGCTTGTGATTGATGATAGAAAACAATTATTTTCACACATGTTATAGCCAATCAACTGCTCATATTTAAGGAGGGCCAGCCACTTGCTTCTCAATCACACCCACTGCGAAAAAATACACTTACTAACCCAGGTCTATTTCTTATCTACCATTATGCCGCAACAACATCTTTTTAAAATAACACACCTTGCAATTTCCATCATAGCGTTTATATGGATCGACATATAATTAGCGATCACATCAACTTGTAAGAAAGTAACATTAGAAACCACATGTATTTTTTTCTAGTGATCTGTGAGGTACATTTTTTAATGTGCTATATACTTATTTAATTAATACTGATCAAAGGCAGATTTAGAGCTGACTATATAATAGTTATCCATCTCTGTTAACAGTGGGTATATCTCCTGTATATATACACTATATATTTAAAATAATGTAATGTTTAGACATATACATGAGATCTTCTTTCATCTATACATGACATTTATATAATTTTTCAGGCTTGTTACAAATTAGACTTTAAACACCTTTACACAAATCTCTATACTCTATTATTGTCTGCCTAGGTGCAAATTAATTAAGGTCAAGCTAAATATAAAAAAGAACAACCTGCATACAAAGACCACCTATTAATGATATTTTTTTTTTTTTTTTTTTTTTTTAAATTGTCTTTTCATACTCTTAAATACTCAATGTAGAGGACTCAAGGTAGAGGACTCAATGTAAAGGACTCAATTTAGAGGACTCACTGGAAAAGTTTTCACAGCTTCTGTTTTACAATGTCCTTCACAGGCTTAGGTCCTAGGTTAGCATGAGAGACTTTGTCAGTTTTTTTGCCTTAAGTTCATTGATGGTCAAATGGTTTAAAGTGCAGATATATGGATCCCAATGACTTTCAATGCCTTGGTCTTATAAAAGTTTTCCTTGTGTGTAAAAGTTTGTAAGTTCACTTGCTGCAAGGCAATGGATTTCTACAGAAACAGTACTCTAGTTTCCCTCACCAACCTTTATTGTCCAACTTGTTATAAGTGTAATGAACTTGACTTGGTCTTAAGACATCAGTTTGAACATTAAGACATCAGTTTAAACATTAAGACATCAGTTTGAACAGACCAATAAAAAGCATATTTATTGTAAAAGCACTGTAACATTATGTATACAGACCATATCACCGCAGTCCTAAAATTGACAGCATTGTCAAAAGGTGGCGCATACAATTACAATTCAAAAACCTAGAATTTAAATTTATTCCAGTGCACAAGTCTTCACTAAAAGATGAACTATATTTAAAATTGACTTAATCTAGAAGTAAAATAAAAACCCAGAACATACAAATTAATTTGTTCTCAGCTTCTCCCAGTATCAGTTACAGAGAGTGTACATGTATATGAGTCTTCTTGTCCGTGATACCATTAACCCCAGCAATTTTGTGTAAATCTATTTGGTGGACTAGAGTAATGTGCAATTTAATGGCTTGCTGAAAGATATAACACTAAGCAAGAAAAGGGTTCGGACTCATGACTCTATTCATAAGACTGCTATTTCGATCATTTGTGTGCTTTTAATGCCTGTACAGACTAAACTATGGGTAGGTAAGGTGCTATTAATGCATCCCTATGTCATATACTTTCTTTCATAATTCTTTTAAACTTTAATTTTATCAAAAAAATTTTATTGCAAAGACAAATTTTCAATCTTCAGAAGTAGATAAAACTTTGAATTATTTCATGTCAGTTCATTTACAAAGTTAAGTGATTCTAAAACCAAACCATAGAAACCACTTTCAGAAAAATTCCAAACTTAAGAAATAAAAACTGGGGTTAGTTGCCAATGTAACAGGAATGCCTCTTTATCCATTATGAATGACTAAAAGCACCTGTCCCTGCCTTATCACACTATAACCAGAAGTCATACACAAACAATTGTATCATTAGATAGTTCCCCTTGATTGCTATGTGTATTATCTTTACACCTGGAGAAGGAATTTACCTGCTTCATGATGCCAAAATCTTTATATTGTATTTCAAGTCAACCGAAACCAACTTATGTCAATGTTTTTATCCTGGTTATTTATATAACTTCAGTAAGATCTTCAATAGTTGCTTCCAGCAACCATCTTTTTTGCAAATATACCTGAAAACTTATTTTATGAGGTTTTTGACATTATGAAAGAGCACCAACAATATGGAATGACTTAAAGGATGGTTGTTAGCATTGTTTTCTTTAAAAAAAAACATTTCTGACATGTATTTCAAAGTTATTTTTTATGTTTTATATTTTACTCAAACAAGAAAATGTTTTTGATACAAAAGTTTGTTTGGGAATGGTTGATGTATACACTAGTTGGTTTGGGAATGGTTGTTGTGTATATAATCATAGGTTGGTTTGGGAAGTTTCTTGTGTATACAAGTTAGTTTGGTAATGGTTGTTGTGTATATAAGTTGGTTTGGGCATTGTTGTGTACACAAGTTGGTTTCAGAATGGTTGTTATCGTGTGCAAAAATTGGTTTGGGAATGGTTGTTGTGGATGGTTAAGAAATTTCTGTTGAGTACACAAATTAGTTTGGGAATGGTTGTTGTGTACACTAGGGATTAATGAATGATTGTTGTGTATACAAGTTGGTTTAGGAATGGTTGCTGTGTACACAAGTTGGTTTAGGAATGGTTGCTGTGTACACAAGTTGGTTTAGGAATGGTTGCTGTGTACACAAGTTAGTTTAGGAATGGTTGCTGTGTACACCAGTTAGTTTAGGAATGGTTGCTGTATATACAAGATGGTTTAGGAATGGTTGTTGTGTATACAAGTTGGTTTTGGAATGACTATTTGGTACACAATTTGCTTTGGGGATGGTTATTGTGTACACTGGGTGGTTTAGAAATGGCTGTTGTATTATTATTTTTTAAACTTAAAACAGTTTTATTGTTTTATGAAACTGAATGTCAATAATAATATATTTGAAGACTTCAATTCCTTTATCAAAATTCATACATTAAACCCCAAAAATGTCAAAGAACACATCATAAAGACAACAGCTAATTGATCTACATAACTTATATTTAGCCTAATAGCAAGGTGAGCTATGAAATGAATTGAAGCCAAATAGCTAGTGAAATACAAAACAAATCCATGATCAAATCAGCCAGTTCAGTTTTAAAACTAATATTTAAACCAATAGCCTCTTGACATACTAAAACAATTCATTTCATTATGAACAGTTTAGCTTGTACACCAAATTTTCCCAATCAAAACATACACCATTTCAATCTTGTTAATGGCTGGTAAAACCTCAACCATGCTACAGTTAAATATATTCTGTATCAAACACCGAAAAGATTTAAATGCAAGATATCGGGATACTTAATTAATGAAAATCTTAAAACAAGCATTTGTGTATATTTGACACTTGTATTACAGCAGTTTTTCTTCAACTGTTTTTCAGCCATGTTTTACGGAAGATAGTTTTCTTACATTGAAGATTAAATGGTATAAATTTATAGCAACAAAAGCCAGTTTCTGGAACACAAAAAAAAAACCTCAGTACACCAGGGTGGTCTCAGTTATCTAAATAATTAACCTAATTTTTGGTAATTACTGACCCATTATTAAGAAATCTGTATATAAAATCAGTGATTTCGGATTTTTTCTTGATGGTGTACATGTATAAATACATTGACACACAATTTTTCTTGCGTCAGCAAAACTATATGTATCTTTTTACATGTTTACAAACATATAAAACATTAAAATTTAGCAAAATAGCAAAAATTTATTTGGCAAGTTCAAATTTCTGGCAAAAACGTTTCAGATCGATAAGTTTTTTTGCGTTTTTTTTTTTTTTTTACTTTTAACTTCACTGAAAATACAGGTAAATGCATAATTTTTATTAAAAATACAAGATAAATAGGGTTTTTTTTTTTACTTTTAATTTCACTATAAATCTGATTTTTGTTTTTTTAATACAAGATAAATAGATTTTTTCACTTTTAATTCCACTATAAACAAATATCTTATTTTTATCATAATACAATGTGTCTGAATATACCGGTATATGAAATATCTTGTGTCTAAATTCATAAAAACATAGGTACATGTAATGAATTTTACATTACATATAATTAAGTGTTCCAATTTACTAATATAAAATGGCCAATATTCAAATTTCCCATTACAAAATGCAAACAATTCAAATTAAAACATTAATAATAAACATCTGAATCTTGACTATCCACACACTGTGAGTGTCTAAATACCAACTGTGAATGTCAAGTGTCTGAATTTCTATCATTAACAGCAAGTGTCTGAAAACCTATGCACTTTCAATTATCAGTATTAATAAAATGGCAAGTGCTGAATATCCATTATGATTGGACCAAATTAGAATGAAAATTAGAATAGTGTTAGCATTTTTTATCAATTTCCTTCATTAGGTAATGTAAAACTTTTTCAAAGTATTTGAATTTGTGCCAAAGATGCAGTTGCCTTTTAAAAATTATTACTGGCAAGTATAAAAGTGTTTGAATTTCCATCATAATGGGAAATTTGTTTGAAATAAATACAAGTTATAATTTTAAAACACACTTGTTGAGCTAAATGTTTAGTTTATTTGATATAAGAGATTTCTCTGATTTTTCTCAAATTTTTCAGGAATATAAATTAACAAAAAAAATTTGTTCCCATCAATTTTAAAAAGAACCCAATTATGTGTAAATTATGTTGAAGAATGAACAATAAGCCGCAACCCAAAATTTTATCAAATACCATGACCCATGTAATGTAACTCTGTTAAGCTTTAGATAGAAAATGTTTTATCTAGATTTAATATGATTTATGTACATTAAAATTTAACCATTTTAATACTAATTACTATGTCATTTTTTGTAAATCCCACCCTGTCCATATCTAAATGTAATACTAAGTGCTTGTTCATTTCAGGACAAAGTCGGCAAAGTGTCAAATAAAGACTGGATTGAGGCATTAGAATTGGTCAAAAATATTGGAGTGGAGTGGAATAGAATAGCTGTGTTTCATGCCTCTGTGAAGATTCTTTCACTTTGTATTGAGACAATTCATGGGTAATAAAGGAAAATGGCATACATGAAGAAAAAGCAATGATCTTTGACAAGTAAACGGACAGACTTTAATAACTAACTGACAAACTTTCTCACATTAGGATCGGTAAAATATTGGATAAGACCTTAAACAAAACCCTCAGACCCTCTGCTAGCAAGGCCCAAAATAATAATAATCTTACACTGGATAAGAATTTTGAAGGGAATTTAAATCTTTAAAAAGATCCAGTCAAAAAGTCCAGTCCAAAAACCTAATTTAATACTCTATCTAATCCATAGTTTTACACTACTCTTGTTACCCAAAGTCTGTAGTGGTGGCTTTTAGTTCTAACAGCAAGATGTCCACCAATGTATAAGCCACAAAATTGTCTATTTCAGGTGTAATTTAAGTACATCTTAGATTCAATGTCTTGTGTTTTACCCTTATCTTCAATGCACTCCTGTAATTCTGATTTCTAGAATGAATTTATATAATTGATAACATGAGAATCAAAATGGCAAGATAGCAGAAGTTTCTACATCCTCAAGTGTACCTGAAATTCCCAATTACGAACCATTAGGAGATTATTCTCCAACTCATTCCTACAGTTAATGATACTTCATAAGATTCAGGGCATTTTTTCAATGACAATAGGCATGTGATTCCAGTATATTAAATTCTTTTTTTTTCACTATTTCACAAAAAAAAATAAAAATAAAAGACTGCTTACCGTAATTATTTATTAAATATGGCAAAATTATTTCAACAATAACATAATATAAGGTTTTTGAAAAACTGGAACTTTATGAACTATAAAATTATAGTACATACTCAAAGTTTTTTCTGTGGCACTCAAGGACTTTTTAACATTCCAAAGGGATGCTTCAAATTCTGGTAGGTAAAGTGCTGAACCATTTATAAATAGCATTCATCACTAGATTATAATCACTCATAATGTTAATAAAGTACACTTTACAAAATCTTAACAAAAAAATTCCTGATTTGAAAATTGATGTTCAACAAACTGAAAAAGCAAATTAGTGCAATAAAAATGGTGTTATTCTCCGACATATACCTTATCAATGAGAAATGTAATTTATAATGAAGTTTATAGAGAACAAATAATCGCCATTAATTAAAATATGCTGTACTCAGTGTGGCAGTTATTGCTAGACACTTGACATGTTTGAGAAGAAGCCAGACATTTTAACAATTATGTCTTGAGAAGGTAAGTTGCATAATCAAAAATAATTTAAAAAAAAACAACAAAAAATAAAATAATACAGGTAAAGAACTTGCATATTTTCTTTTATAATTTACCCTAAGATCTTTGCACTGATATTCTCCAAGTTAAGTTATGTGGGTCAGTTCTAGAAAGATGGAGGAAAATGGGGAACCTGGAAATAACACTGACCTTCTGCAAAGTAACTGACAATTATTTTCTTGCAAGTGGGATATAAAACCTAGTAAGTTAGAAGCACTAGTATTATAAGCTGGCACTTTTAGACCACTGGGCCAAAAGGGCCCAAAGATAACAGAAATAAAAGGAAAATGGATAAGTTCAGTAAAACCTGAATATAAAAACTTTCCAGAAGACTTTATAGAAAAATGGTCTTCATCAAGAATCTGTTTGTTTAGAATATGAAGCAAATGGGCCATAAAACGCTGGTCACCATTTTTCATTGATGCCATAAAACACTGGTCACCATGTTTCATTGATGCCTTAAAATACTGGTCACCATGTTTCATTGACACCTTAAAACACTGGTCACCTTGTTTCATTGATGCCTTAAAACACTGGTGACTCTTTTCATTGACACCTAAAAACACTGGTCACTCTGGTTTTTATTGACATGTCTTTAAATAGAAATGGTCATTTAATAATAATAGCAGGTTTAAATGTTTGTATTATAAATGAATCTGTTAATATCCAACTAATGAAAAGCAGTCCTCTAAGAGTGCAGATTACTTTTGATCTGAGTTCATAAAAAATATACACTTATTATTATTTGTAGGAACCATTCCAGACAATATTTACTAAAATCTAAAATATTATTCAGATAAGTTAAGTAAAAAGACAGACCCCAAAAAAACGTTCAACATTACGTAGAAAAATAGGTTTGTTTAAAAAATTTATGCACTAGTTCATTACTGTTTATTTACCAGAGTAAACAAAGTCGCTGCAGTACTGATGTAATGAAGAAGGTGCAGTACTGACAGTGTAGATATACATGTAATATACATTAAACATGTTTATGTAATTTCTATGATGTCATTTAACCCAACACAGTTTTGATGTTCTTTTTTTTTATTTCTCTTGTCAATACATACAAGTGTCTTACAACTAACTCTAATCTGGTAAATAAACAACACATTCCTTTATCAATTTTCATAAGATTTACACAAATCATCGGCATGGAAACAGAAGCACAATTGTTACTTGTTTGGAGGACTTGCTGACTGGTACTGATATAAAGCCTCTCATCATTTTAACCACTATCCTTATTCACCCTTGTGGTTTTGGCTTTCTTCACTTAATATAGATAATAAAGTAGCTTGTTTCTAAGGCATATGAGCTGTATTAGAAATATGTTTCAGATTTTGTCTCATTTAATCATACCAGTAAATTTTTGAATGATTATTGTTTTCTTTGGTCTCATCAATATGATTAAACTTAATACATATAATTGGTGTAAATCAGTTCATGGAAAAGTGCTTGTATAAATCTACCCAGGCTTATCTTAAAGTATCATTCTAAATACAAACAACAAAGGTCACAATAAGGTCAGCAAAAGGTTGTGTAAAAAGAAGTTACTGCACTATCAAAATTAACTAAGAAATCACCCAAGTTTCTTGGAAATGTTTTATATAGAATTAAAGAGTGGAGTGGAGTGGAGTGGAGGGGAGGGAGTGGAGTGGAGGGGAGGGGAGGGGAGTGGAGTGGAGTGGAGGATTGGAGGGGAGGGGAGGGGAGGAAGGGGAGGGGAGTAATGGTGTTTTATACCTAGTCAAGATTCTTTCCAAAAAAAACAAAAAACAAACATTGGATTAAGGGGAAAGAAACATTTCTTTAAATTGTAGAAACTCCCTAGTAGGTATCTACATTGCATGATTACAAAATTACAATGAATAACTAAGTCTTCAAAAACCTCTTGCTTATTTTTGCATCAATTGTAACCTAATTGATGTGTCATACTTCAGTGCACTGTGTTGCAGTGTTGAAATAATAAAACTTTGGTTTTTAAAGATACAGACCTAAATATATTTGTTTACATGTTTGT
>CM056599.1:14485278-14536539 GCA_029721355.1 Tegillarca granosa
TGGGAGGTGGGGGTTTAAACCCCGGCTAGGTTTGACCAAGACTTGAAATTGGTAGTGCCAAGCACTCAACATTTAGAAATGAAAGTTATGGGTTGACTTTGGAGGGGATCATAAAAATCCATGACCCATGTCACGACAGGTGGCATATTAAAGAACCCTACCTGCACATTGCCCTTAGCACATTGCAAAGGTCACAATTTCTGCCACTTCACCTATAGCTGTTGATGTCTCAATTTAAGTGAAATATTCTTAACTGGGATGTAAAACCCCATTTAATCAAATCAAATCAAATATAATGTGTAAAAGGAAGTACTGGTAATTTACTCTTGAGTAACAGAATATGATTTTGTACCTGGGAACAGCTGGTACCCTAATCTACATCCGAGTATACTAGATCCAGTCCTTATTAATTTTCTCCCCTTACAATTTACTATTTTTAAATGTTTATCTAGCTATACTCTGAAATTAGTTTCAGAATTCAAGTCATTTTTGTATATTAGTGTTTGAAAAAACTAATAATGCTTACTCTGCTTAATTAATCCACACATATTTTTATTATTTTCTGTGCTTAATAAAGTTCTTAATCCCACATAGTTACGCATTATTTTGTGTCTGGTTTTTAAGATACACTATAAAACAAGTGATTTGTGTTACACAAATATCGTTCATTATTATCAGAATATTTACACTTAAAATCAATATACCATCGCTTTAGTTAAAATTACCAACTTCATAACTATGTTGGTGTCTGGAATTTGCTTTAACTAACATGTACTAATCTGTAACTTGTGTTGGTAATCAGAAATCTTAAACATTACTGGTATTACCAATCAGAATTCTTTGACATATATATGTCTTGATTTATAAGTTGTCTGGTATCCATCTGTATGTATTAGTACTATTCCTCATGCCACAGTTTGTAACAGCGTTTAATATACATTTTGTTTGATTATACAACATTTAAGAATTTATTTATTTTCTTACTGGAGTTGAGTTAAATTAGGTTTTGTAATGCTCCAAGAATCAAGAATCTTTCACTGTAATATATCAAGGTGATTAGTTCTGGGATGGTGGAGCAAACTAGAGTGCTCAGAGAAAACCACAACCTTCAGCAAGAGAACTGATATATTTCTTATCCTAGAATTTGCCAAAGTTGGATGAACCTTGACTTACTTTCTTATGGGTTAATATTTGTGCTTTTTCAATGCAAATATAGCGTTTGTTGAATAACTGGCAGTAGATGACAACCAAATAGAAACAGAAATTTGAAATTTTTGACAATATATATTACAGCACATATACACGTTTGTAAATTTGAAATACATATACATGTATATGGGAAAGAAATATTTCATTCACAGAAAAATTATCCTCCTTATTACAAAACCTAAAAATTTGAATTTTTCAGACTGTTTTGTTGTTCACATAAACATCAGTGGCTGATCTAGAAGGGGGGTGAAGGGGGGCATAACTCCCCTTTTATGTGGCATTTATGATACACTTGCATTTTCCCTATATACCAAAAGCCCGGCACTCTGAATGACAGATATTTTTCTCTTTAATGCAGAATAGATTGCACCAGGATGAAGTATTTTGTGCCATTTTTTTCAAAATTTTCTGGGGGAGCAATTAATCCCCTTTATATACCTCTCAGCTTTTATAAAATTCTGGATCTGCCTCTTAACATTTCAAATACATTTTGAAAATTAGACATTGAATTTCAGTACTTTTGTAAATCAAAATGATACAATATAAATTTGTTGAACAATATGGTCATTTGCCCGATTATCACATCTCATGGGGTGCAATAATAAACCCACTTGATAATGATAATTAATGAAATTTTAATTATTTTCCATTAAGCTACATTTTTTTATTATCCAGCTAAGAAAATTCAATTTATAATAATTAAAAAAATTAAATTTGCATTTACATTAAGTTAAGTAGCAGAAACATGTTCAACACTTGCATTTATGACAGTATGGGGCTCTATTTTATAGGTAGTTGAAGTTTTTGATTTATGTTGTACATAGCTATGGTTGAGTTCCAGCAAAAGGAGTATAAGAGGGACAAAAGTTGCCATTGTAAATAAGAAGAAATTAAAAATTATGAAAATTTAGGATTTTTATTCAATTTAAAAGTTTATTAGAATGTATTGCATAGAGGTCTTGGTCAAAGACTAACTTCATAACCTTAAAACAGACTGAGAGTTTTTGATAACATTTGCTAAATGATGTTTATATAGAAGAATGACATTACTATTTGTGTCATTGTGTTTGTGACAGTAAAATTTTGATAAATTTTCATAGAAAATCTTATTAATAACTTAAATTAAGTTCAGTATTTTTTACTTACTTCAGTTTTGTCATAACTAAAATTTGATATGCAAATTGGATTTTCTATGAAAGTTTTACATTATTCACTTTCACAAAAACAGTGTCACAGACATTAGAGGCAAGGTGTTTCAAAAACACCACAATCAAACTGCTGCTTAGGTTCACAATAAAAAATAAGACATATTTATACATTGATGTCAAACATTATAAATGAGATCTGTATATATATATAAACATCTCATGGTTTTAGGTATATGATGCATTGCTATGTGGAACTTTTTTGCCAGTCTACAACTACTACAATTAAAACTGTAAGCACCGTCATGTTTGCAAAGCAGCTGATTGCTATGGAATTTTAACATGTATTAAAATATTTCTTCACAGAATATCTAGACATTCAAACATCATCAAGACCTGTTACCTGAACACATTTTATTACCTTAATTTATTAATACAATATGCTCATTTTTCATCATGATCAGGAGATTCTGTAGTTAATTTTGTATTTGACATTAAAAATCCTAGAATTTTTTTTATTTTTGGCTATGATAAATTAGCTTTTTTATTTTTGTCAAGCTTGGCATTGCCATAAGGCGAGACTTAGGTGTTACTTTTCTGGTGTCTTCGTAGGCAGCGGCATGTCAAAATGTGAAAATTTATGTTAAAGTAGTATATTTATGACTCGATCAAAAACTAACCAAGTGAGACATTTAAATTCCTGGAATTCTTGTTGATGCTATGTTGTGTTTAGTTTGGTTATATATCTCCCACTTATGATTGTTGCCAAACTGTCTGTAGTGGAGTTGTAACATTATAAAAAGGAGTTTTATTATCAATGTTCTCAAAATTTCGTTGTCTTTCTTTGTCTTAAGTGTTTGTTTGCCTGTCTTTTATTTAAAATTATTTGTTTGTTGTTTGGTCTTAAATTGTTGTTTTGGTTTTTCTGAAGTTGCATCAGTTATTGCCAAGTATACAGTTTTCAGGTACACATTGCTGTCAATCATCTATAAGGTGGCAATTATGTAACATGTTCCACATCTATAGAACTTAGAGTTTGGTCTTTTTATTTAGGATGCAATGCATAACTACACGATGAGGCACACACATGAAACTCAATACTAGTATTCATATTTATAGAAACATGGTCTTTATGTAGAAATTTTTTTGGGTTAAAACAGGAAGCAAAAGGAAACTGAAAACTACACATGGTTTTTATATACAGGTTGTCACCATAGCAGGTTTAACTATATCAAGAAAACAATGTTCTAACATGATAAGCCTTGTACACTTCATCAATGCCATATAGATGTCAAATATGAATACACATACTTTTTGTTGTGTATAGTGCTCAAGTTGTTTTCTAAATGATAAGTTAGAGCAAGTAAACAAAATATTGTTCAAACAAATACAATAAATCCAAAGAGCTATGTAGATATTTAATAAAAACACCTGTTTAATTTTGATGTACCATATGTGCACATTTCTGTAAATCGTTTCTCATCAATGACATCAGGGGTCGAAAAAGTTGATAGATAAAAAAGATAATCCAAATCCAGCTAAGGATTGCTTTGCATGAGGGAACAAATCTAAGTTTTTCATACATTTCAAAAATTCAGACAGCTAATTTTGCCACAAAGGTACATTTTCTGACAGCACAAAGTACTGCCTACTGTTGTAATGCTAGCTGATGGATCACAGCCCTATGACAATCTCATGCACAGCAGATCGTTATGTGAAAAAGTTTTTCAGGCTGCTTACTAAAGGTTTATTGTTTTCTGCAGGCATTCTGTTTTTTTCCCATTATTCAAGAACTGACTGTTATGATATGAAGGAATCTTGACTTAGGTTTAAGACCACATTAAGCCTATACACTAACTGTAATGCCAGGATGTTGATGTGTTGATGGATAATAAAACATCACATTATAAATAGTTTGTTAGAAAGTGTTATCTTAATTTCTGTGATTTAAGTTGTTAAGTTCAGTTGAGACACAGCTCATTGTGATCGTCTTTTGTCTGTTTCTGTGAATCATAAACTTTTCACTTTGGTGATTTCTTCGGTATCACAGGATCAATGATGGTTAAATTTATAGCAGTGTTTCTTGACTGAAGCCCTTTTAACTTTGCAAAATATGTTGACTTTGACATTTTTCAAGGTATTAATGACCTTTTATATTAAAAGCTTAAAAAATATTTTTATGAACTTTCAGATTAAAAAGATTTGAAATTTATACATAGTTTATGTTCAAATTTCAAAGTTTGTTGACTTTCACCTTAGGCTTTATTGAGTAGCTTTCAGAGAAAAAAAATTATCCAATTTCTAAAAAGCTTTAAACTATATATTTTAAATCAATGCTGGAGAAATAACGAAGTTTGTGAAATTTATAATCCTTAATTTTCACTGAAGGTCACAGTAACTTTTAAACATTATCTTGTCAACAACCAAAAAAGCATGAAGCTTGAAACTTTATCTACAGAGTCATTGCTTATTAGTCTTACCAAGTTTTAGTAGTCAGATGACCTTGATCGTCATTCAATATCAAAGTGAATTTGAATATTAAAACAGCTTCTTTTGACATACGAAGAAGCCAGTAAAATGTTGAAACTTCCAATACAAAATTAGCGTGCTATTCCTTGCTAAATATATAAATGGGACATGTATGTTATTATATCTATGTATCAGCAGACATCTTGTTGTTACTCAAAATCTTTATTATTAGCATTATCACTATTTTCCATTGTTTCTGACAGATATTTTTAAAGGCATCTAATTAGTTCTTAGTTTTTTATCCGATCAGATTAAAATTTTGTCAACTGGTAGGGATTGACCATGGGGAGTGCACTTCCTAACATTTTTCGAAATTTGGAAGGTCTTCGGAGAAATCTGGTTAAAACAACAGTCCTGGACTTCTATTGTGACAAATATGCCCCAAGGACATCTCCTTGAATTTAACTAATTATAGACAATTTGTTTGCTTCATTCTAGATTCTCACACTTAGTTACCTTAAAAATGTTAATACTTTGAATAAACGCATAAGTATCAATATGCTTAAAAGCTTCGCCCTTAATTACTGGTATGCAGACATATAATTGCGCGCAATTATAATTCTAATTATTTTTATAGTGTTATAAGAATAATTCTAACTAATACATTTCCATAATAATTGGACATAGTGTCACATAATTGTAAAAAGGTATGATGTGGCACATAGATGAACCACATTGTTACATAATAATTGAAAAAAAAATCCAAATCTGTAGTAGCTAAAATTATTCAAAGATGAGTGAATTGCTGATTAAAGCCACATCAGCAGTTTTGCAGCTATTTGTGGCGAAATTATTCAGAGATGTAAAATTATTTACAATATAAATTGCATTCTGGTGAGGAATGTTAAAGGAATGTTTGCTTTTAATTAAGCTATGGAACATAAAATTAATTTTATTTTTAAGATCTTTCACACATTTAAGGGCAGTCGTGTTAAACTTGATCTATCCTGGAAGTAATCAGATTTCAGATTAACACCCAGATTACACAGATATAAAAAGGTTAAACCGTCAGTTCATCTTGATTTCCGAGAAAATTTAATATTCTTACACAAGTCATACTAATAGAAGTTGCTCTTATATTCCTCCGAGGTTTCTATTAATATTATAAAGAATAATGCTAGTAGCATAATACGACTCCAGCAAACTATGAAACAAGGTCTGATATTTCTTATTATCAATAATGCTTATCTCTGAACAGTGCTCTTGATACTATGGATGGCATATAATCTGATATTTAGTTTTTTTAGGATACTACAGCAAAAAATAAATTCTAGTAAACTAAAAAATGTTGCTGATGTTATAAATGACAAAAGTCTGCTGCATCTTGTATAGAAGATTTTTTGGTTGTAGGCCATATATTTGTGTGTTTCCTTTGAGCCTGTATAGTATCATAATCTCTTGTGGGTTTGAGATATTGATCTAGAGTACTGTTTGTATATTTCAGGGCTAAAGTACCAAGGTTAACTGCCTATACACAAGAGAAGAAGGAACCGTCTGAAGATGTAAAAGCTCTTTAATAAAAAAGGAGTAAAAATCAATCTGATTGCTTGGTTAGTTGGCATAAACTTTGGTATTTCTACAGAGAGACAATTGAGACAATTCTTACACTGAGGAATGGAGGACAGACAGGTTTGTTTCATTGTTCAGTAATTTGTAATGGTGTTCTGTTAATGCATGGTGTATATAATTTACTACAATTTAATTTTGCATGAGGATTTGACAGTAGTGAATAGAACTTTTGACCTTCTTAGAATCCATTCATCATTCATGGTTTTTAGGTCAATCAAATAAGCACTATCCGACATTGGATTGTAAATGGTAAAGAGATGACTTTATGGGCTTAACAGAATTACAGAAGAAATTACCTTTTTTTATTTGTATGTATTTATGACAGGAAAGAAGGAAATGTATTATTTAAAATGACAAAGATGATAATTTATGGAAAGGACATTAGTATCACATTTTCTTTTCCACTTAATTTATTTTGGTAAAAGCGGTACCAGTTCTTGAATTAAAAGCACTTGTTCCTGTTTTCACAATTTTTCCTTAACTAAGAATTCCTAACTTAATTTTAATTAAATATTTTATGCTACAGAAAATCAAAATTAAAAAACTTGTGAATATAGATCGTGAAAAGTGACCTTTAAATTCTGAATATCTTTTCATTGTAGAGGTTATCAAAAAAATAAAAATAAATAAAAAATAAATAAATAAATAAATAAAAAAGAAAAACGAAAAAAAAGGACAAGTAACTTTAATTATAGCATCATATATGACATTTTAATAACCTCAATAGCATGAAGCCCTATTTCTCACAGTTTTTAATCCCAGAAATATAGAGTTTCTGGTTCTAACTAGATATTTTAAGCAGAGAAATATTTTGGTATGAGAAAACCTCTGTAAACTAGGGCAAAAAGTGTTTCCAATATATTTAATGTTTAATAAAGATATATTTTCAATAATTTCTCTCAAAGAAGCAACAAAGGCAGTTATATATACTTATATCACCACATTGTTTATTTAGGAATAGCAATCTGTTGAGAAATAGAAATATTGAGAAACTGCTTAGCAGGTTTATGCAAAAAAGTGTACAGCCTTCATTCAAGTTATTTCTCAATAGACTAAACAAAAATTAAAGGCAATGCTTATAATTAAATTTTATGATTAAAAAATACCAAAAGAACAAAGTCAAATACAAAACATTTAATGTTTATCAAACAAATTAGTTCAATGTGAACAACAATGATATGTATGTCTGAATTCATTCCCCCATTGTTTACAAAAAAGTAGTTCCGGCAGTGGTGACAACAGTCTATGAGGAAATAATGCTAACTTTTAAACCAATCAGTATTTGTGAAAATGGTAAATTTAATAATAACAATTTGTTCTAACCTAGAGTTCCTTTTTTTTTTATTAAAGTAATTAATTTTAGAAACTTTATTTATAAGACTAAATAATAAAGTATCTGAAACTTTCTTAGGAGTGTCTCAGGCACCTACTCTTTTGATGGATTTAAAATAAGGAAAATCTTAGTTAAGAAAACTGGGATAACTTTACTGACATGAATTTCTTGGTTCAATTGCTTCATTAGATTATGAATAACTCTATCTTTACTTCAAGAAAACATGTAGCTAATTAAATGTCACAGAAGCTCTTCATAATTTAAAATCTGAGAAATCTTGGAGATTTGCTTAGATATTGGTGAGAGGATGTATTAATGAATTCCATCCATCCATCCGTCTATCTGTCCACCTGTCCATTTGTCACACATTTTATCCTCGTCAGTTCTGGCTTTGATTTTGCTAGGCTTTATTGCTCTTTGCATATTTTCGATAATTATTCTTGTACATACTTGTTCCCTGTTCCATTGCTGGTCAGAATTTGATGAAACTTTGTAAGAATGATTAACATAATGTGTAGGAGGTTTTAAGGATGTTTATTTCCTGTTTAGCTGAAATGATTTTCTAGGAATTTGAAATTTTACAATGATTATTTTTATATGGGCTAGGTCTCTGTAATTCCTGTGTATAATTTAATGAAATGTGATAGGAAAAATAAAACCTAATGCATAGATGCATGTGCATATTGTTTTCTTGTTTGGTTCACTGGTTTTTTTAAGGAATTTTGTCTTTTTGAATCTTTTATATATTTTTGGTCCTGTAAGTTCTTTGTAATTTATGTTCATAATTTAATTCTCCTTTGTTACAAGAATTTTAATTGGTCAGACCTTTTCTGTTAATTTCATATGAAAGAATTGGCTTTCATTTTATCACGGATGACACACACAAACATTTGTATTTTGTTGTCAAGTGACACTATTTTCTACTTTCTATGTTTGAAAAATATTGCGTGAGCCGATTTGTAGTTAAAATATTCTGTATATACACGTAAAATTATAAGAAATAGAAAAAAAATTCTTTTCGTATGAAAAAAGGAAAGAATGGGACATTTTGCATAATAGTATAATTGGCCATGGAAGTATTTCAGTATATCTCTATAGTTTTATCACACGATGAATATATTTCTTATAAATTCTTATATGTTCTTATATGTGTTATAAAAGGCGGCTATTGTTTGTTCATGTTACAAATACAATGTACTTTTCGGAAGGTCGTCTTGTTTTTGTTGAAAGGTCTTGTTTTATTGGTAGAATATATCATTTAATTTTTACATTGAAATCTACCAAAGCCATTTAGTGATTTTATTTGACACCAATTTTAAGGGAGAAAGTAACAGCAATCAAACACACTTTCTCACATAGTGGTTGTGGCCTTAACCAATCAGGTTTTAATGTGTGGTTGAGGGCTTAACCAATCAGGTTTGAATGTGTGGTTGAGGGCTAAACCAATCAGGTTTGAATGTGTGGTTGAGGGCTAAAAGTTTTGTTGCTTGAAATGCACAGGTATAACTAATGAATTCAAATTTAATAAGAAGGGTGCTAAGTTTTGGACTTAATGGAAAGTTACTTAAAAAATCAAAAACACAATAAGGTTAACTGAATATTAGTTATGATAGTGTTTAAAAAAAGTTGTTTGGGTTGAAAACTAAAAAATCAATAGGTTTAATGGTCACTTTGACAGCTAGGTGATTTGAAACATCAACACAATAATTATACTCTCTAGATTTATACCATTGGCATTGGAACCTTGTTATGCGATATGAAAGTAACAAGATTCTTTGGTTATTTGGTTCATGCCTTATCTTATTTATTTGTTTTATAATATGATTTTAACTTTCTGGAAGTTATTTATTTGTTTGTCAATGTTATTATAGTTACCAGGATTGACAAAGCTCTCATTAGACCCAATCAAACTCTGACATGTACAATAAATTCTGCTACATTCTGCTACACATCAGTGTTCTGAATGTCAGTCTTAGTGTTGGTTGGTAATTACTGTTGACAGACCAACATAAATTTTGTTGACAACATAAGACTTATTTCTCAGTGATATTGTTGTAAGACAATTGAGAGTTCTGGTATTTATGTTAACATTAATTTTGTTTTCTGGTAATTATAACAATGATACAAAACAACTGAACATACACTGTGCCTTTGTTTATATGCTTCCAGTCCCTGGTAATACCTGTATCTGAGCCATAAACCATAGGTGTGTAATATAAGTTACATGGTTTGCAAATGTCCAGTATGGAATGATACAGGGTCAGTAGAAAAGATACCTTTCAAAAGGTATCTTTTTTACTGACCCTGTATCATTCTGTACTGGACACTTACAAACCATGTAACTTTTTTACCCTACCAATCACCCAATGCTAGATCTATTTTTTAAAAATAGAAATATTGCAGATGAAAGAAATTAAAAATAAAAAATATCCGACTGCAATAAATATTACAACAAGGAATATCACTTAATAAGGTTTAATGCATGTTATTTAATAATATAACATTTGAACTTCAAAATAAATAAATAAATAAATAAATAAGTAATAATAGAAAAAAAAATTTAACTGTCCTTTTAGTGTTTTGAACCGCCCCTACACAGTAGAAATTTGTAAAATGACATACTTGTGACGTTTACAAAGAGTTAAAACTAGGTCACGTGGTTGACGTTTGCCATTTTTGTTGACGTTTACATTAGCGACAGGGGACGTAACTTTAACCCACCTGGTATCAGCCTTGCTGACCCAGTATTTTTTCGCATGCGGCAATGTACAGAATGATACTGGGTTGTTCATGTGATTCAATTTAGCCAATCACTATCATAGAATTAAGTCTGAGGTAGGGTAATGACCAATACCTGTATCTGAACCATAAACCATAGGTGTGTCAAGACTAGTACCTGTATCTGAACCATAAACCAAAGGTGTGTCATGACTTATACCTGTATCTGAGCCATAAACCAAAGATGTGTCACGAGTAATACCTGTATCTGAACCATAAATCAAAGGTGTCATAATAAATACCTGTATCTGAACTATTAACCAAAGTTGTGTCATGAGTAATACCTGTATCTGAGCCATAAACCAAAGGTGTGTCATGAGAAATACCTCTTTTTGAGCCATAAACCAAAGGTGTGTCATGAGAAATACCTCTTTTTGAGCCATAAACCAAAGATGTGTTATAACTAATACCTGTATCTGAACCATAAACCAAAGATGTGTCATGACTCATACCCAAAGATGTGTCATGAGTAATACCTGTATCTGAACCATAAACCAAAGATGTGTCATGACTCATACCCAAAGATGTGTCATGAGTAATACATGTACCTGTATCTGAGCCATAAACCAAAGATGTGTCATGACTAATACCTGTATCTGATCCATAAACCAAAGGTGTGTCATGACTCATACCTGTTTCTTAGCC
Organism: Tegillarca granosa; assembly: GCA_029721355.1. NCBI lineage: Eukaryota > Metazoa > Mollusca > Bivalvia > Arcoida > Arcidae > Tegillarca > Tegillarca granosa. Next base: position 14,496,487 of record CM056599.1, read on the forward strand.
ATAAACCAAAGATGTGTCATGACTTATACCTGTATCTGAGCCATATACCAAAGATGTGTCATGACTTATACCTGTATCTGAGCCATAAACCAAAGATGTGTCATGACTTATACCTGCATCTGACCCATAAACCAAAGATGTGTCATTACCTTGAATCAAATTTATGTCAAGGTCGTATGGAGATTTGATTATGAAAATTTGTTTATAATGTTTTGCAGGAAAATAAACCATTGGAGAGATTTTTATTGGTTTTCCATACTAAAAAAGGCAGGGAAATATCATAGTCATTCATTTTATTTACAATTAAATTGTTGACACAAGGATATTGCAAGCCTAGACTGACCAGGGCCCTTAAAAAAATTTATGGCCGTCATCACAATATTGTTGATAAGTATGTAGTCACCGATCCCAACTTATACTGGATATATTTGACTTACCATAGTTCTTTGTTCCTTTCATTCTCAAAATTGACCTGCACATGACGGGTGTAGCTAGCTAGACAGGAGGTGCTTTCCCTTCCGGAGCACCCAGCCTCACTTCCTTGATGGAAGTTCACGTGTATAACATATTTTGCCAGTTTGCAAAGTTTTTACTTTGTTTTCGGGATTGTGATATGGACAAGGACTGGTATGTTTCTTTTATTTGTTAGATTTATAATAAAAGTAATTATAACCATTAAAATGAGATCAAGGTCAGAGGTCAAGGCCATGACTAACTTAATTTATCTTTTATGCTTTTGTCATCATTTGGCTGTTTTTTAAAGATATTTTGATACAGATTTTAATATTTGGTGTTTAATGTAGCAATAGTTTTCTATATGTAATAAAGGTCAAAGGTCAGTTTTCTTTCTTGCCTACTATTGCCATCAAAATGAGTTTTTCCCATTATTGATTGTTATTGAAAATTTAGCTTTTAACCTTCCTAGACATTATTTCAATATTTATTAGCATTTAGGTTTTTTTTAAAAAATTATTTTGGAAATTTGTTATATGCAGTAAAACAATTGGAAACTTTTTCAGATAGTGTTCTTATTAGACATTAGGTAATCATAATTGGTAATCATAATTTACTATGATCGATTACATTTTTCTAAGTAATCCAATGTAATTAGTAACTTTACAAAATATTAAAAATGAGTGTAATCATGACTACTTTCTGTTTACTTTCTGATAACTTTCTTTTCCAGACTGAAGGAATTTACCAACCCCTTTAAAACTAAAATGTTTTGATGAGTAAATTAACAGAATAAATTGTATCAGATTGTTTCCCCTTTTTATTTTTATTGCTTAAAAAATTTAGCATCATCCAGACCTATGGGTTTACTAATAAAATGTACAAGTTATCATTTGTTATCATGATAACTTTCAGCAAAGTAACTGATTGCAAATTGATTATTTTTGATTTTTTTGGTGCAATTGTACTGTAATTGATTACTTAAAAATTTCAAATTAATATTGTAATTCAATCGATTACATTTTAAAGTAATTGACCCCATGACTAGTACTTTAGACCATGTGAGGTCTGTTAGGCCTCTTGTTTTAGGGGATAAAAAATGACAACATTTAGTTAATATGAATTTTATGTTACTTATTTATCTTCTGTTCATTTTCGGAATCAATGTATGAACATAAGATAAAGAACCGCAATCATGATATTCCGGCTTTGACGGCGCCTTTTGTATTACTAAAAGTAGACTAAATCAATAGTCTCTACTAAAACACTGGTAATTATGGTTCTTTTTTTATAAAGTGTATTCTACATGCTAAATCAATAATATTTTGATATGAAGATAATTACATCATTGGAATTTAATTTCCAAAGTTAGCTTAGAAATTGAGGTGAATTGACTGTAGACAATTTGTAGTACGGTTAATAATTACTGTTTGTGTTATATTTCAGGTTTATCAATAAAATATTGACAGAGTTTGGTATTCAGGGCTATATATATTTAGTTGGAAAGAAGAGGAGACAATTTTCACCTTAAGTGATCACGACCTATTGTGTCGTGCCACAGAAATCAGTCAAAATTTCGTCGTTTTCAAGTTTTAGTGCTAATTTTCAGAGTGGGATGAATTTCTTAAGGAGGAGGTTCAGTTCTGGGGATCTACAAGGGGAGCTTAAAGACAGAGATGAAAATACTAGTATTCTTAATTTTAAAAAGGGGCCATCTCCCAGTGCTCCTAGCTCCCCTTCAAAGTCCTCAAATTCTGCGACAGGAATTCCGAGAGGTTTAGTGTCGAACAATAAACCCTACAATAGAGACAGATGTAAAATTCTCCTAATTATAGACGATCAGCACACAGACTGGTAAGTTTTACAAATTATATTCATGCAGTAGGGTTCACTAACAAATTGTGCATCTTGGGCCAGTTGTTCAAAGCAGCTTTGTTTAATCAGTTGATCAGCCAAAATTTGAATTCTGCATAATTGTTGAGCCTGGCATTGCCATAAGGTGTTGCTTTTCTGATGTCATCGGCAGCGGTGGTGGGGGCGTGTCAAAATGTGAAAGTTTATGTTAAAGTAATGTATTTTCTATTTGATCAAAAAACTAACCAAGGCGAGACATTTAAACCATGGAATTCTTGTTTTCCAATATGTCGTGAGATTAATGTTGAAAATGTCAAAAAATGAATAGAAATTCATCAAACATAGCACATTGTTATGAAACTATTGATGCGATAATAAAGATATGTTGATTTGTATTCATGTTTTGAATTTGTGTTAATTATTGATTTAACTAATCAAGCTTCAAACAACTGGTCCCAGATATCAAATAAAATTTGTGTGGAACAATATAGAAAATATTAATCCATGAATTACCTGAAAAAATACAATTTTTATTATTTAAGGAATAACTTGTGTTTTTAACACGTTTATTGAGTCATAACATGAAAAACAGTATGCACACTTCATAATGTGCATGACTTACAGGTAAGCTTCATCTCATTCAATTCCATGTCAGATGAAAGTTAACAGTTCCACACAAAAATTATGGGGTATCACATTGTACTTAATAATTTTGAGATGGTATTGTTAGATATGTACAATTTATAAAGTATTTCTTCATGGCTGGATTTGAGGGATTTTTTTAAAAAAATTTTCAATTCATGTAGCACTTGTCTGAAATGCTAGAGGTTTCATGTTCAAACATTTTTTCAACAGTTGGCATTTATTACAGGCAGTGAATTTTTTTTTTTTTTTTTTTTGATGAGGTTGACATTTTTTGCAGAACTTCATCCTACAGGCACTAGAATACCATTTCAAATGACATGCCACCCTATTGGAAGATTGTTGTTGTTGTTGTTATGTTGGGTAATGTCATAAGCTGTTGTTAGCTCACCTGGCAAAGCCAGGGTTAGCTTAGGGCATTGTAAAGTGGGTGTGAGTGCACCCATGTGTCCGTAAACTTTAATCCTGCTCTGGACCAATTCAAATGAAAGTAGGTATGGAAGGTCATTCATTTTAGATCAAAAATTGTATCTGACATGTCAAATAAAAAGCTATAAATAATATTTAATATCATGCATTAACTGCCAAGTGTGAAGAGGAGCTAGGCAGAGGTAGACAGTGTGTGTGATCTGTAAAAGTTCTTTAAAACAGTCAGCTGCCAAAGCTCCAATAAGGTCTAAAGCAATTTACAATCCAAAACAAGCATGAACAGTGCAAATGTAGTGAAAACCAAAGCAATGATAAGGTCCAAGGCAATATACAATCCAAAACAAGCATGAGCAGTGAAAATACAATGAAAGCCAAAGCTTTAATCAGGTCCAAGGCAATATACAATCCAAAACAAGCATGAGCAGTGCAAATACGATGAAAGTTTTGTTTCTGTATCCAGACATGGAATGGAGATATGGCATTTCACACCCAGGTCAAGATTCTATCGCCTATATGCAGTTTTTCAGTTATGTGATGGTTGGGGAAATCAAAGCTCCTAGAGAAAACCAACAGCCTTTGGTAAATGAACTAACAAACATTCCCACATTGGGATTTGTCTGAGTTGGATTTGAAATCAGGCAGTTGGAGGCCCTGAGATTTTTAAGTTTGCTCAAGTACGGTACTCTCATCCAGCAAGGCTCTGATAAAATCCAAGATATTACATAAACACATAAAATATTTTCATCAAAACATAGCCTGAGAAATGCAAACACATTGATAATTTTGTTTACTGTATCCTGTGTTTATTCCAAACTTAAATGCTGGAAGATGAATAACGATTAGAGTCATTGTTTACTTTTGACAAATTAGCTGACAAGTTAGCATATAGAATCAACTTGGTATCAGTTACCCGGTACATGCAGTTTTGTAGGAGACAGTATTCTTTGTGTCAATTCAATATTCATTATTTCCTCTAGCTATTTTTAATGTGTTCAGATTACAGAAGTTGTAATCATTGTTAGAGATTTATTTTATAAACAGTGACTTTGGTTCGATTTCTTTGATGTATTCATACTACATTACATGGACAGTAGTACAGAACAATGTGAATATTGATCTGTTAATTTATCTTACTTCACATATATGTCATTAATCATAGTATATGTACATAAATTGTGATTAAAAAAGAGGTGTGATTGAAATAATTTCAGAAATTTGATTGGTTGTAATAAATAAAGTCACTTTTTTCAATAGTATTTGTATACATTGTGATTAAAAAAGAGGCTTGGTTGAAATAATTTAAGAAATTTGATTGGTTGTGCATATGATATCACTTTTTTCAATGGTATATGGATATTCATCGTGATTTTAAAAAAAAATTTGATTGGTTGTAGTACATTGTATATAAAGTCACTTTTATCAAAGTTATTTCTCAATAAATCACAGTAGTTCCCGAACTATTTTTGAATTCTCACTATGACATCACTTGTAGTTCTTCAGCTATCACTGATTGCAGAGTTTGATATTGCAAAATTAGGGACTTTATAACTCAAAATCCCTATTACAATGGAATATATGATCTGTAGAAAAGACATACATGTATTACCAATGTTAGAATTTTACATGCTGAATATGGTAGTGTTTTTATAGGAAAAATTGCCTTCGGTGATACATATGTGCAAAAGGAACTTTTTTTTTCAACATGTAAAATCTCCTAAGCTGTATAATTTTAACGTACAAAATTACTATACAAAAAAATCTAGATTTGCACAGTTATTTTTGTTATGAAGTGAAAAATATCAAACAAAATCGAAGTCAAAAGATTGTCTATGAAAAATTACCAAAATATGCTGTCACTCACGCAGTTTTAAGAATACTTGAGTACTTGATCTGGAGCCTTCTAAAAATATGCAGCGTTAAATGTCAGTTTGAAATATCGCTGCATCCTAATGGCATTTATTCATATTAATATTAGTTATGTAATAATACAGAAACTTCCTTGATATTGTTAAAGAATACAGGAATCTTAACAAAATCAATAACTCCTTAATTTCATCTTGTTAAGATTTCCGTACTAGAATCAACCATATAGACATCTATTATGAATATTACCACCTTGGTGGCTTAGTGGCAGAGCATCTACCTCAAGAACAAGAGGTCTAGGGTTTGAACCCCAGCCATGCCATACATGAGACTTTAAAATTTTGAAATACAGCTTTCTCTCCTAGTGCGTGGCATTAAGAGTATTGAGTGGTTCAACCAAGGCCAGAATAATGTTATTAGGGAGTGGTATGCTAGTCAGCAACATTCTGACTTGGTGAGCTAGCACCTTAACTAAGTTGTTCTGCATGTGCACTAAAACAAGGCAGACCACAATAAATACACACTCATATCTCACACATAATTGTTATTAGATTAATTAATTGTATTGTCAAAATACATTTAGCTGATAAAATTTCTAATGCAACTTTAAACAACATTGAAACCTACCATCAATGTTAACAAGTCAATACTTTGTTTGATTAAGTCAGTCTGACTTTTAAGTACAGTGATGTTTTGAATATTGGTACATGTAATAGCAATGTGTTTTCTTGTGTAAAACAACCTCTGTATACCTTCTGTATAAACTCAACATTCTTTCTTAGGGAAAGAAGACACAATTAGAGACCAACTGTCAAGCTCTCTCTTTAAGACCATAATCAGCTTCTAAGTAAAGCCACCCATCCTAAATGAATTATCAACACTTTTGTGTTTAGACATCTTATATCTTTAAAACATGAAGTTGTTCTATAAAATTATTGGAATCTAGAATTCCCTTGGCTAATTCCTTAAGTATTGTCACATGATAACATTTCAAATGATGAATGGCTATGTATGTTGTGCCACATGGCTGGGTATGATTCTTGCAAAATGCCTCAATACTCAACCCTTTGTTTTTCACACAATTATATAATCACTGGTGCAACCTCTAATTCATTATTTTTTTTTAAATCTGGTCACTTAAAATTTTTAGTTTTTTCTGTGCAGTCACAAACATTTTACAAGGGCTTCATGGCATTTTAACATGTTGTGCCACATGGCTGGGTATGATTCTTGCAAAATGCCTCAATACTCAACCCTTTGTTTTTCACACAATTATATAATCACTGGTGCAACCTCTAATTCATTATTTTTTTTTAAATCTGGTCACTTAATATTTTTAGTTTTTTCTGTGCAGTCACAAACATTTTACAAGGGCTTCATGGCATTTTAACACCAACTTATTGTAATGACATCATCGTGTAGTGAACCAACCTTGATAGGTGGACAGGTAGCTTAGTCTGTAGAGCATCTCACTAGTATTGGGATGGTCCCAGGTTCAAGTCCCGGTTTGGCAGATGCATTTTTCCCTTTCCTGTTACATTTGAGGGCTAATCCAACCCTGGGAGGTGGTCGACCAGAAGGTTTGTCGCAGGGTGGAACCTGTGTTTCGATTTAAGGTGGTTGAATATAAAAAAATTTAAAAAGAAATAAATAAAAATAAAAAAAAAAAAGAAAAAGAAAAGAAAGGGAGGAATGTAGCAGACCACGCTTGTTAAGTTGTTGGGTAGCTGAGTTGATAGAGTGTCTCGTTAGTACTAGGAAGGTCCCTGGTTCGATTCCCAGTTTGACCACGGCATTTTTTCTCTTTCCTGTTACAATTGTCTATCATCTTACAAGAATCATATAATTTTACTTTAGCTTTCATTTAATTTTGATTAACTAAAAAACTATCATTGGTTTAACAGTGTTGTTTGGCTCTTTGGTGACTCTTTTTAGATGGATTTTTGGTGTCACATTACCTCTGCAATAAAACTTGGTGGTCCTCATTTTGCCTGCACTTTTATGTTGAACGGAATAAATTTATGTTTACAGAAACTGTGAAGATATGAGGGCATTTTAGTGTTTTAAAATTTTCCAGACAAATAGGACATGTTGTTACATCAAAGTCTTCTGTTGGTTTTTTCACATTTGTAAACAACAACACATGACTACTTCATATTAGGCAAGGTGCCCCTCTTGTAAATGACTACTTCATATTAGGCAAGGTGCCCCTCTTGGCCTCTTGTTATTGATCTGCTACCAGTAACATCGTACTAAATTGTAAAAGACATAGACCTTTGGTTATTTGAAAACACATACACCCTTATACATTACATTCACTTTCAGGGAACAATTTTGGTTTTTTGGAAAATATAAGCTTTATGTTGAAAAATTCAGTGACTTAAATATGCTTACCAAAACTTGTAGTGGTGCCAAGCTAATCATATTTTACTCATAAAGAGATTAATGACCAATTCATGAATGGTTGAGGAAACCAGAGTCCCTAGAAATAACAGTAATTTCAGCAGGTTGACCTGACAAATGTTCTCACACTTTGAGTGGAATTCAATACTAGATTGAAAAATGTACAATACCTTAATCTATAAGCATTTCATAGTAACAAACCATGGTTTTGAGTCTGCATGCTTCCTTAGTGATAGAAAGAATCATTGTGAATCACCTGTGGGTCACTGGCAATGTAAGCAACTCTGAATATAATGAACCTTAATAATTTTAGTGTCTCACTTGTGTGATTATTATACCACCTTTTTAAGTAAAAGTCGTTCAATATGTTCCAAATGAGCAAAACACAAATCACATTTAATGGTCATTTTTGCAAATTCAGACCGTTATAGAGAAATAGAATTAAGAATAATTTTAGATAACAAAAGAAATTATATAAAATGGAGTAGAGTGGAGTGGGAGTAATGGTGTTTTATGCCCAAGTCAAGATTCTTTCACTTCTTCTGAGGCAGTTAGTTCTAAGATGGTTGAGGAACCAGAAAGCCCGCAGAAAGCCACTGACCTTCGGCAAGGGAACTGACAAACTTTCTCACACTAGAATCTGTCCAGAGTGAGAGACACTGTGATCCGTAAGCACACGCTTTAGACCACTCGACCACTATGGCCCCATGAAATTATATAGAAAAGTATGAGAAAAAAAGGAACTAACTGTAAATTAGGAAAATTTCAGGTTTATTTAATTTTCACATAAATCTCTGTGAGTTATAGAAAACAGAAATAAAACTTGAACAAATATTAAATTTAATACAATATATAATTCATAAGCATTTACGTTGTTGCCACATGACACTAAAATAAAAATTACATAAATAACTAGTTATATCTCATCTTGAAATATCTCTAGCTTCTCAGTGATTAAAGAACACATATCTGAACATCTCACTGGATTTAATTTGAACACTTTAAGAATGACATTTGCATAATTTGTTTTACAATCAGCAGCAACACATGTCTACTTTGTATTCAGCAAGGTGCCCCTCTTGACCTCTTGTTATTGATTTTCTTTCCTTTCAGTTCCGAACATTGTGATAGTGATTTAAGAAAATTGCTGTTTTTTTTATTATAGCTTCAAATTTATTTAAAATCAAACACACCAAGGTTTTAAATGAATAACATTTACTGAAGCAGTTGTAACTTTGAATTAGGTTTAAAAAATTTGCAAATAAAACAAGAATAGCCAAGTGTTAAATAGATAGAAATATTTACATCTTGTACATTCAGAGTCTAATGAAATCAATCCTTTATTTACAGTGTAGACAGACTAATTAGGGGTAAGATTATCAATTTGTGAGACAGAGGCTTTGTTGAATTTAGAAGAATCTTTCACTACTCTGAGTATGAGATCAGTTTTTATCTGAACAAGAGTGTTGATGAGATGTTTCCATACAAGGATTGTCGAGTCTGTGATTATTTTGTCAAAACAACTGTTTAGAAAATTAATCTTACATAAATAACAGTGTAGCATTCATTATCTTATGACAACTTTGATGAAACTACAAAATATAACCATTTTATGTTTAACTGCATGTAAAAAAAGGAGACTTAATTTGCAATTTTGTTTATTTCACCTTAAAATGACATCTTAAAACCATTCTCATATTGCAAAATCAATTTAAGAAGGGATTGGTTGCATTTGTCTTTTCATAAGCAGCAAATCAGAGAAAACCCACTTCTAGAACAGTGTGTTCTGACATTATAGTCAGAGAACTCAAATTGTGAAGGAATGTTTTCCTGGTAGAAATCATTGTTATTGGATTGAATGGGATAGGATTAATTTTGCTTTACACCCCAGTCAAGAATCTATCACTTATAATGAGATGATCAGTTCAGGAATGGTGGAGGAAACCAAAGTGCCTGAAGAAAACTACTGAAATTCAGCATGCAAACTGATAAACTGAAGAAAACCACTGACCTTCAGCATGCAAACCAATAAACTGAAGAAAACCACAGTCCTTCAGCATGCAAACCAATAAACTGAAGAAAACCACCGACCTTCAGCATGCAAACTGATAAACTGAAGAAAACCACCGACCTTCAGCATGCAAACTGATAAACTGAAGGAAACCACCGACCTTCAGCATGCAAACTGATAAACTGAAGAAAACCACTGACCTTCAGCATGCAAACTGATAAACTGAAGAAAACCACTGACCTTCAGCATGCAAACTGATAAACTGAAGAAAACCACTGACCTTCAGCATGCAAACTGAAACACTGAAGAAAACCACCGACCTTCAGCATGCAAAATGATAAACTGAAGAAAACCACCGACCTTCAGCATGCAAACTGATAAACTGAAGAAAACCACCTACCTTCAGCATGCAAACTGATAAACTGAAGAAAACCACTGACCTTCAGCATGCAAACTGATAAACTGAAGAAAAACCACTGACCTTCAGCATGCAAACTGATAAACTGAAGAAAACCACTGACCTTCAGCATGCAAACTGAAACACTGAAGAAAACCACCGACCTTCAGCATGCAAAATGATAAACTGAAGAAAACCGCCGACCTTCAGCATGCAAACTGATAAACTGAAGAAAACCACCTACCTTCAGCATGCAAACTGATAAACTGAAGAAAACAACTGACCTTCAGCATGCAAACTGATAAACTGAAGAAAACCGCCGACCTTCAGCATGCAAACTGATAAACTGAAGAAAACCACTGACCTTCAGCATGCAAACTGATAAACTGAAGAAAACCACTGACCTTCAGCATGCAAACTGATAAACTGAAGAAAACCACTGACCTTCAGCATGCAAACTGATAAACTGAAGAAAACCACTGACCTTCAGCATGCAAACTGATAAACTTCCTCATACTAAGATCTGCCTGATAGGGATTCAAACTTAGTCTGTAAAAGTTGCTATGCAATGATCCATAAGCATGCACTTTAGACCATTTAGCCACTTAGGCCCCTTATGGCATTATAGATAGAGAAGCAATCAAATTTTCAAAGAACACTTATTAGTGGAACTCTTTTTTGGAAAGATTGGAACAATCGTTTCTAAGGCATCGGATGTTGCAGTTTCTTCACTAGTTATTTTTGTTGATTCGTTGTTTCTGTGAAATACAAACTATGTAAAGAAACCCCTTATGGAACTTGCACTTGATCTATTATACTGATACAATACAAAGAAGATAAGACAGATAACAGTACAATTGATATGCTGTATAGATGTTAATACAAAGTACTTGTTTCATATTAATTTGTTAATTGATATTGATTGTTTAGGTGGAAGTTTTTCTCAAACACAATAAAACCTATATATAAGACTACTTATATATGTTCTAATTCGATTCCTCAAAGGCACATAAATGATCTCAAGTACATTTTGTATTAAATAACAATATCAGTTTACAATAAATAAAATTCCTTTCTTTTTCCACCATTAATCTACAAAAAACAAATAATAATAATAATAAAAATAATAATAATAATAAAACATTAAATAACAGAAAAATTCAACTATATACTTGAGAAGTAACGGCTGGAATGAACTTATTACCTACCTAAAATCAGTGCATCTGTGTCACAGAATCACCTTGCTAAATCAATATATGTATTTTAAATATAGGAACAACATGCCCAGTGGCATATAACTCTTATATACCCTATATACAGTACCTGTATACAATGACATGGAAGCATGAAAGTGTCATATTCTGTCATATTCGCTACAGTTGACCTTTAATAAATTCATTTATAAGACTTTAAAAAATAAAAGATCATATAGAGAGGTGATCTTTATGTGAATGTTCTTTATTTTGAAAGATGAAGCAAATGGGACAGTTGGCCATTGTAGAGATGGGTGCTATAGCAAGTTTTACTGTATGCATTTTATATGTTATACTAAGGTGTAAAGAGCAAGTAGACTGGCACACTATTTACATGTTATCCTGATTGCCTCATTTATATCACAGTCCCTGTATTTATTTACATCATATTGACATTATCTCCTGACTTCATCTTTATTTCCATTTGATGATGGGGAAGACGGTTTTTGTATGATTGAATATTTATGATATTGTCTTGTTTTATGTAATAACTCTTAAATATTGAATTGTCATTATGACTGATATATAAATAAAACATTGCACTCAACAAAAGATCAAACACATTTATTTGTTAATTAAGAATACTGGGTATCTAATAATTTTGTTATTTAGCTGTTTTTCTCCTTAATTTTATCCAATTGATGGAATAAAAAGGTGTTTGAATTATTTTGGTTTCAAGTAAATAGAGACAAGACAAGACAACAAGATGATAGCAAAAAGCAAAAAGATGAAACCTTTTTGCATTTATTTAAATTGCAGTTTTTAAAAACTTGTTAAAAATTTGCTTGAAAAACATCCAGATTTTTATCAACATTTATAACAATTTAGTCATGAATTTTTAATCTGACCAACTCTTTCAAGTATTTTTCTATGAAGACAAACCCAGTAAAATTCCAGTCGCCATGACAATTTATTTATTTCAAGAAGGGCTATTTATCCATAGACAAATTTTATGAAATTCCAGTTGTCGTGTCAATCCACTTGTCTTGACCAATTATGTTTCTCCATAGATAAACCTAATAGAATTTAAGTTACAATGACAATCAACCCATCTCAAACAAGTATTTCATAGAAATATCCAACAAATATCCTGTTGCCATTACTGTCAGCCTTTTGCTTGCCTTATTAAGATTATTAAAGATTAAAAACTTTAGATAGATATTTGGACAAAGTCTAGCAGAATTGATGTATCGGTAATTTTATCAAACTGAATCAGTTTTTCATTTCAGTAAAATTTTATAAATCTGGTATACTGATAATAAAAAGAAATCTGGATTTCTTATTTTTGGTTATTTATAAATTGATATATTTTTCACACTGATCATGACCTATCTGTAACAAGATATGGAAAAAAAAATTTGACAATTTAATAAATTTGTTGTCAAAATCAACAAGAAAATTACAAATGCAGTGTGAAAGAATATGTGTCCATTTATCAAAATTTTCAACAGCCAGACTTCTTTTATTTACAACTTACTCAAGAATTTGATACATATATATGACAATTAATGATTTCTTTGTGGAGAAATTCTAGGGGTAGACATATTTTATAACATCAATACAGCCAATGTCTGATTGCAGAGTTTTCAGGAAACGTCTTCTGAATAACAATTGATCCGGTTAGGACTCAGACAGAAGTCTATTTTATATGCTGACCTTTTAACATGCGAGATTGATTGCAGCCAAGAATTTCCACACTTGATATGCCAAAAATAACAACCAAATGATTGAGTCTTTCTGTATAGATTGTAAAACAATAAAATTTATATCATGTGGTCAGTTATATCACATTTCACATCTATCAACTGGTTATTTCATCTCATGTCACATTATCTGGTGTGGACATTTCCGACAATCATTCATTGATTTCTGTAATGTAAAATACTTGTGCTTGATTGTAAGGTATTTACTAAGCTGTATGATAACCAAATCCATCATTTGTCATGTGTCCTGTTATAGCAAACATTAGGATAATTGATGAGGATGGTGAGCTTAGCATACAGATTAGGGCTGTTGATATTTCTATGAAAAAAATTCCCTCTCAAGCAAAATTTTAGTAATTAGAATATTATGTTCTCTTGTACTAAGGATAATTCAATGGAAATCATCATTTGGTTCAAACTGTATTTGATAGCTAAACAACTTTTAAACTTGACAAATTTTGTTCTTTTTGTAAAATGAAGGAAAAATATAGTATGGTGTGGATTCATTATAAGCTTTCTACTTGTAGTCTTTAGCATTACGAGTCTAGTTATTCCATTATGCTAAGTTTTTCTGTTCTTGTGGATATTTGCAGCTGAGTGATTCTAAACACAAACATACAGCTCAACGTTCCTCTCACTGCTTATGTTTAAATTCTACTTAGGGCAGATTAAGCATGAGAAAGTTTGTCAGTTTGCTTTCTGACAGTCAGTGATTTACTCCATGCATTCCAGTTTTTGTCACAAAAAAATGAAAAAAATTTATTCTCATTTTGGCATGCAATGAAATGAGTTGTCAAAAACCAACAGGAAAATTACAAATGCATTGTAAAAGAATATGTGTCCATTTATCAAAATTTTCAACAGCCAGACTTCTTTTATTTACAACTTACTCAAGAATTTGATACATATATATGACAATTAATGATTTCTTTGTGGAGAAATTCTAGGGGTAGACATATTTTATAACATCAATACAGCCAATGTCTGATTGCAGAGTTTTCAGGAAACATCTTCTGAATAACAATTGATCCGGTTAGGACTCCGACAGAAGTCTGACCCTGTAACATGCGAGATTGATTGCAGCCAAGAATTTCCACACTTGATATGCCAAAAATAACAACCAAATGATTGAGTCTGTCTGTAAAGATTGTAAAACAATAAAATTTATATCATGTGGTCAGTTATATCACATTTCACATCTATCATCTGGTTATTTCATCACATGTCACATTATCAGGTGTGGACATTGGTTAAAACAATCATTCATTGATTTCTGTAATGTAAAATACTTGTGTTTGTTTGTTACGTATTTACTAAGCTGTATGATAACCATAATCATCATTTGTCATGTGTCCTGTTTTAGCAGACATTAGGATAATTGATGAGGATGGTGAGCTTAGCATACAGATAAGAGTTCTGGATATTCCTATAGAAAAATTTGAGTTTGCTAAGTCTCTATCCTGTTCTTTTTAGGCCTTTGTGCCACAGTGGTTGTAAGTTTGGGCATACAGATCACAGTGACTGGGGTTGAATCTCACTCAGGGCAGATCCTAGTATAAAAGTTTGTTAGTTTAGTTGTTGTTTTTTTCTAGGCCCTCATATTTCCTCTGCCATCTCAGAACTGACTGCCTTGATAAAAGTGAGAAAATCTTTACTAGGGTGTAAAACATTCAAATCTTCTGTTTGAGTTTTTCCAACATTCTGGCTCATGTAAAATCTTGCTCAAATTTATTTGAGCAGACCTAAACTGGTTTAATTTGCACTCCCTACGGCCACTGTCCATCAGATTGTAATAATATGTTGGAAAAATACAGGACTGGACCTTGGCGAGGAGAGTGCTTAAACAACTGGACTATGTAGCTGCTTCAAAAATAAGTGAATAATTACAAAATTTTTACTGATTTATTTGTCATTTATCACTATTGAGTGTAATATTTTATAAAAATTAAAAGTGGTACATGACACATTCAAAAGCTAGACTATGCAGGTTGCTTCAAAGATAAGTGAATTGTCATAAAAATATTACTGTTCCATTTAAATGCTAAACTATTCAGTAAAAAAAAATTGAATATCCTGATTGGTTGGTTGTTTAGATGTTGTTTTACTTAGAATCAGCAGTTTTTCAGGGTTCTTTAAATCTTGTCATGTGGCCAGCATGAATTTGTGATTTTGTATTTAACTTCCAGTAACAAGATGCCTTGAGTTTTAAGGCCAGTGTCTTAACCACTTGGTCACTATTACCTTTTTTGTATAATCCTGGTTTGTTGAGCATATTTCACAACTGATGATAATGTCTGTGTTTATATTATCCCCTCGGGAGATAATGTTCCCTCAGGTAGACAATCCTCCATATTTCTCTCAACCAAGGGCACTATTTACTTTATTATACTGAACAAAAAATTATTATCTTTATTTCCTACAAATCCTGTTTATAATTTTTAAAAAGATCCGTAAAAATTACTGATCTGTAGCTTACGTAATCTTAAGTAGGAATACTTGGTAGTTTCCATGATGGGCAATCGTATGTTTCCGTGCCTAGCAGTGAACATGCAATATCCCATGGCAATGTTGACCACTGCTTCAAACATCATGAATTGGTTCATATCACATGATTAGAAATTGAGCAATAATAGTTTTTAGAATTTTTTACGAGGTATAATATATTTATCTGTTAAACTTTATTATTATCTTTTTCAGGTCAAAATACTTCAGAGGTAAAAAGATATTTGGTGATTGGGATATCAGAGTTGAACAGGTTTGATATCTAAAATTACTTCTTGAATAATTAAAATAACCTCATGTTTTCATCGTGAAGCTGTGTATAGGATTGGTCCCGTATTTCTCTGGTCAGTCCATCTTAACACCTTCTTTAGTTTATCATTATGATGCATTTTTTGCATTTTTGGGACATGTGGCTGATTTTTATAAAAGCAAATTTAGGGTTATGGATTTGAGCTTGGACAGGGTATACATTATACAATTCATTAAGCAAGGCATTTAATTTGATAGTGCTCAAGTCCACACAGAAAAAATATAATTGATTGATAATCTGAGTATATCAAGTTTTGTCTCACACCATGCTGTTTTGATGTGCCTTTGGGATACAAATTTTAACTTCTCAAGGTACCGGTATTTTTTGTACTAAATTGAAGTATATTGGATAAGATTCCTACTGATTGTGTAACTGTGTTTGTGACAGCAAGTTATGCAAATAATTTACAGATATTCAAACTTGAATGAGGTTAAGTATTTTGCATACATAACAATAATCTGAATTTTATTTTAGGAATAAGAAATTCTGTCATATTATCCTATAAAGTATTGGTATAACATGACAGACATGTAATTTATTCATATAATCTTTATAATTTGACAGGCAGAATTTTCAGAGATCAATGTAGCATCATACTCAGATACAGGTACTATGGTAGACCTACAGGTGACTAGAAATGGAACCAAAGTTGTCAGGTAAGCTGTCCTAAAAGATGGAGGGGTGGGTCAATGGCATGTTACACCCCAGTCAATATTCTTCCACTTGTATAGAGGTGATCAGTTGTGAGTTTGTAGAGAAAACTATAAAACCTAGAGAAACCCACCTTCAGTGAGCCAAATGACTGACTTTCTCACATTAGGATCTGATTAATTAGGATTTAAACCTAGGTGGTTAGAGATTCTATGACCTTTAAGCTGTTGATTTAGACCACTTGGCTCCCATATTTTAACTTGGAGGAATCCAGATTGCCTTGATAAAACCTCTGGCCTTCAGCAAGCAAATTGAGGAATTATCACCCAAGGATCTGCTTGATGGGGATCCAAACCTTGATGGTGAGAAGAGTTGAGTTGAGTAATGGTGTTGACATCCCAGTCAAGAATATTTCACTTATATTGAGACATCACCAGCTATAGGCAAAAGTGCAGAAATTTTGCCTGTGCGTTACACTGATGGCATTATACAGCAGGGTTCTTTATTGTGCCATGCCTGCCATGACACGGGACCTTGTTTATTTTAAGTTCCCATCCGAAAGAACCATGACTTTCATTTCGTAATACCGAGTGCTTGGCGAAAGAACAGTCACTACCCACTTTCAAGTCTTGGGTCAGACCCGGCCGGGTCTTAAAAAAAGAATAATATAGTAAAATGAATGATCAAAAAAATCTCCAAATATTAGTTTTGCAATCATGTGTTAATTAAGATTTTCCAAAGTTTGTAGTTTTTTAAAACTTGGATTTTAGTTTTGTTTTAAAAGTTGCTTGTGTCATGGATTCATGTGGTGGCTGTTTCTGATGATGAAATCTTTATCAGATTTGTTAGAAACAGCTATTTACCAGGAAATATACAAATATTTTTAAAAAGTTATTTTTAATTTTTTGGCAAAAATTTTTAACTGTTAAAAAAATGTAAAGTTTGTTATACAAATTATGCAAATTTAAAAAAAAAAAAAGAAAGAAAAAAAAAAGCCATCTTTTGTCTGTAAAAAACCTTGTATAATTGATCTTACTGTCAAAATCCTCTTAAAATTTTAGAGTTTTTTTTTTTATAGTGAGCTGCAATAATTTCAGTATAATAAAAACACTGTTTATTGTGCATTTTACTTTTATTTGATTATCTGAAGTACGTGCTTTCTGCAAGCAGACAGTAAGATATTGATCAACTTTTACACAGTGAAAATTTGGTATCTTTATGATAACCAAGATTAATCAGAGGGGAAATAAAGAAAGATTAAGAAAACCTCAAAGTGCACTGAATCTTAACACTGGTGTAATCCCAGGAATTGGAAATAAATATCTAAATCAGCTGGTTTTAATGGTTCAAAAAATAGAAACTCACAAGTATTTTAGTTTTAAATGTTTTTGTGATTTACATTTAAATCTATTTAAGGTTTTCCTTCTTTAGCATGATTCAATAAAATTTAGTTTGTATTTTTATTATTTTCTTTTTTCATCATTTTTATTTCTGTTTTGAGCCATTTCTATTTTATTTTCCTATAATTATTTCCAGTTAATTACAAAATCAATATCCTTTTACATTCTTGGGGAATACTTTGGGAAAATGTTTAAGTAGTAGATTCCCTAAATACAATTGTTTATTGGAAAAGTATAAACTTATGTGATTTCATATTTGATGGGTTTCTGATTTACGGTAATGGGGTTTAACGCCTTACTTAAGAATAATTGACTTATATCAAGATGTCACCAGCTATATGTGAAGTGGCAGAAATTATGACCTTTGCACTGCACTTAGGGCAATATGTAGAGATAGTTCTTTAGCTCACCATGCCTGCTGTGATACTGGGCATCAGTTTTTAAGGTGAAAAAAAACAGTCGCTACCTTTTTTCAAATCTAAGTCAAGACCTGGCTGGGGTCTACCACATACAAAGCAAGTACTGTGCCAACTGAGCTACTGTAGTGGTTTCATATTTGATGAGATTCCTGCACAAATGTTAGGGGTTTGCAATACCTAAGCTATCAAGCCGCTTTATAGGGCCACCCTCATTGAAATAAAATTGGCAAAAAAAAATTATTTATTTGGATTGCACATATGAAAATGTACCAAGATAAAAAAAAATTATGACATCATTTTGTAAATGCTTCACACATTGATGCATACCTATTTTAGAAATTTTATAATGCCTTTTGGATAAGCGCAGTTTAAATTCAGTGCCAGAGACACATATCATTTGTATTATTTTAATTACTCTGTAAACTGTGAAATATTAACAAAAATGGTGAAAGAAACCAAAACCAACCTTTAGGAGGTAAAATCAGCTGGTCTTAAACAGTTTCAACTCTATGAATTGTATTTAATTAATGGCGGTTTATGTCCCAATCAAAGATATCAGGGTGGTTATTTCAGGAATCATAGAGGAAACCTTAAGCACCCACAGAAAAGCACTGATCATCATTAGCAAGTGAACTGACAAACTCTCTCACACTAGGATCTGCCTTAGTGGGATTCTTGGTAAGAAGCTCTATAATCATTAGTGCGAGTTTAAGAACACTCTGCCACTGATGGCCCTAATTTAACTATATGGAAAATCCTTGTTAAAACCCATATAGACAGCAGGTTTACAGCAAGTTTACAGGATGTATGGTTTCAGTATGATATGGTTAACGCATTTTGTCTCATTATGAATTTTGATATTTTCCATGAATATTTTAACTGCAATTTGTAAAAATATTCCTAAAAAAGACTAAACTTCTTATTTGTTTTTTGAAGGTCATTCAAACCAGATTTTTTATTGATTCGCCAGAATATACGAGATGCCGGTGAAAATTGGAAAAATATTTTAATAGGATTTCAATATGGTGGAATACCCAGTATAAACTCGCTGCATTCTATATATAACTTTCAGGATAGACCATGGGTGGTAAGTACATATAATGCATCTCATACTTTTCTAAATTTCATTTGTACCTCCTACTCAGGATATTTTTAAGACAGAATAAGACTTTGCGCTGTGACCTTGGGTCTTGTGGAATATCCAGTATGAAGTTAAAGGTAGGAGTTTAGTTGAGTTTAGTTGAGTAATGGTGTTTAACTTCCCAGTCAAGAATATTTCACTTACATCGAAATATCATCAGCTGTGTGTTGCCCTGATGGCATTATACAGCAAGGTTCTTTATCATGCCACACCCACCCTGAAACAGGACCTTGTTTATATTAAGAACCATGACTTTCATATCGTGATGTCTAGTGCTTGGCAAAAGAACAGTCACTACTCACTTTCAAGTCTTGGGTCAGACCTGGTTAGTGTTTGAACCCGTGACCTTCCACTTACAAAGCAAGCACTCCACCAACTGAGCTAAAGTGTTAAAGGTAGGAGACAAGCTCTTTGATTAAGCATGTTTTAAACGTGTTGTACACATGTTTACCTACAGACCAAAGGTAGCATAACCCTGTGGGTTTGATCCTTGTCAGTTGCATGTAAATAAGGAATAATATTTGACTATTTATGGTCATCATGGTAGTACATGTAGTATAATTATCTGAGTGGTTCTGTAAAATTATGACAGATGAACTAGCATCTTGAATGTAACTTTAGTGCACACCTGAAGGTTTTTTTTTTTGTATGTTGTCTTTTGAGAATATTGTAGCTTCAAAAACAACTTTCTAAAAATTTATGGCTGAATGAAGTTTGAAAAAATGGCTGTTCTACACCAGAGGATAAAAATCATTTACTTTTGTTATTGATAGGGTTTTGTATCCTAGAGTTACCATTAGTATATGTAATAGTAGAATGTTCAGGGGTTTAATCAGACCAGAGACTTGAAAAAAGAGATTTTTTAGAAAACAAGTTTCACATTACATTGGATATTTAAAACTTTTTGCAACTTCATATATAGCTGGTGACAGCTCAATAAAAGTGAAATAATGTCAATGAGAACTGACTATCTTAGTATTTATCCAATCAGATTTTCAGAAGTAAAAACCTCAAAAGAAAGCATTGATTTTTCCTTACTTTTTAGTACAGTTTTGTCAGTAAATCTTCTCCAGTTTGGTCAGCCATCTATAATATCAATCTATAAACATTTTCATTGTTTCTTTAAACTGTCTACATGCTTTGATTAATGTTCTCATTTTCTGTTATATTCGCTTTTTACATACTTTGGTAAAAGTCAGAAATTCCCTTGATGCTTGTAAAATGTCATATTCTGCTTTTAAGTGGTGGCATTAAGATGGCCGATACTGTTTGAAGAAGTTTGTGTTTATTAAGAGATAAACATAATCAATTTATATTTACAAAATTGCTAGATTTTATGTTTACGATAAACTGATTCCTACTGATTATATATGCATTAAAGTCATTTTAATTAAACTAATTGCATATATGCAGCAGCAGCATAATTAGGTAACGTAAAAATGTAGGTTAAGTACTCTTCAGACTAAGATATATGACATTGATCTCTGCTACTTTAACGATGAAGTGATTTTCAATTTTAAAAATTAGATAAACAGTAAAAAATGGTAGCTTGTCTATAGAAAGTTCTGAGAGCTTATGTAATACACTGAAAAAAATGGATAAGATTGGAAAAATGGTGGGTTTTTTTTTTCTCTCACTCAAGATTCAGAAAATCAGCCTTTAAGCCTTGGAGCACCTTCTCACCACTAAGGTTTAAATTCCACACATACAGATACTAGTGTGAGAATGGTTGTCAGTCCATGTGTCGAATGCTGGTTATTAAAACCTGGTACTTTGGTTTTCTTCACCATTCTAGAACTGACCACCTTAATATTATCAAACACAAACATACTAGTTCATGTCAAAATCACAATCCTAAAAGCTAAATAAAACTTGAAAATTACCTTATAAAAGTGAACTTCCAAAAAGGAGTGAGGTGGTTCTTCAGAAGGGTAAGCTCATCCTGTCTAGCTAGCTACACCTGCAACTTGTGAGTGAAAGAATCTTGACTGGGGCATTAAACACCATTACTCATCTCAGATCTTGTTTAGTGGAGTGCCCATAGAAAACAATTAACACTGACTGCCACACACTAATACACAAATAGGTAACATCTGTTGTTAAAATAGTTTGTGGACATGCTAAAAAGTTTGCTAAAAAGCTAAAAAGTTCGAGTAAATTTGTTTGGTTGACAACTATGTCTTTTGCCATATATTTGGATTGTAATACAGTATGTAGGTATGGTTTTAATTTGATTTTGCTGTAGGTTGACTGTGGTTGACTCATTACCATTGTAATAGACTGAGTTGTTTGAAATATTTATCAGCCATTTTAGACATTGATTCTTAATGGACTTGAAAAATACAAAGCAAATAGGAATCCAAACATTGCCAAACTTACACACCTCATGAACTTGCCACATATAGATTAATCTTAATTAAAATTGTGTATTACAGGTTTTTTGAATCGTTTGTGATGTGAAATTACGCAATATGTATTCAACCAAACAACCAAGCCAATTTTGAACTTAATCATGCCTTATTTGTAAAAGTTGATTAATTCTTCACTTGTTTACTGTCTGTGGTTGTTTCCCCTGGGTTTTCCAATTACCACGTAATTGGCTGCCTTTAACATTAATGAAAGAATTCTTTACAATTTTTGTCACTCTCTTAATAGTCTTCAATGAAATGTATAAATGTGAATAAAATAAAGTATGTAGTTAAGAGCCTGTAGTTGGAACTAAAATGACTAAGCTATAACACCGAAAAAGTTGTAAAATACTGAGTAATGTCTTTTTACTGTGTCTGTGAAGGCAATTTTATACAAAATTTTAATAGAAAATCCAATTATCTTACATCACATCAAGTTTTGTGTTTTTTCACATAAACCTAGATGTAACATAAAATTACCATGCACATCTGAGATTACAGTTATTTATTATGCATCCATGTGTAAAACAGGGGGTGCAAATTAGTTCTGTCCATCTGTCTGTCTGTCCTTAATGGTTTTCATGCATTTAAAGAGCCTGTGATTGCCTGATTGATCTCAAACTTGATCAACTTATTCTTTGTAATGTGTCATAGCATGAGACTGCAAATCAGGTCACTAGGTCAAATGTCAAAGTAACCCTAGCCAGTACAGGTAATTACCTAAGCACTGGTTCATGTTAAGTCTTAGTGACCACTTTACGGTCCATAAAACCCAATTACAACTTTGCAGGTGCATTGATGTTATTCTCAACACAGCTCTTGTTATTATTATTATTATTATTATTATTATTATTATTATTATTATTATTATTATTATTATTATTATTATTATAACATGTATTATTTTGTAGAATGGAAAACATTGTCTCTGTAGGAATTTTTACAAGTAAAGACAATGTTGGTTTTACATTTGAAGGAGATGCCCTTGGTGACATTATGTTGTATGTGCAAAAGGATATGTCATTTGTTTCATTTTTTAACTTGTAAAATTCCCATAGCAACATTATTTTACTCTGTTCAGAAATATTTTATTTTAATTGGATAGTGTTCTTCCATTCTGACTAAGCTCAAGTAAGGGAAAAATACCAAATACCAAATACCAAACTCAAATTCAAGTTACGGTAAATGTATTGTCGTTGAAAATTTTGCATATTTCACTGTCACAAACACAGTTAAACAGATAATTTGTATGGTCACATGTAAGTGTCATAAAATGACGAAGTAACTTTAAAAATTCTATGCCAGGCGTTACATTTATGTCCACGTAGACTCATGATTTAAAACTTATAGATGTATGCCACTGTGTGTTATGTCCTTTGTCTTACGTTTCAAACCACTCAACTGATGAAAAATTGAACCAATGAAAATAATTATCAGTTAATGTCCAAAAAAAGGGGTAACCTTATACTTTCAGTCATTTCATAAGCTTGAAAAAAAAACAAACAATCAGTCAACTTTGATAAGCAATGGTTTGCCCAGTGTTTGCCTCGAGGGTGGGAGGTCATGGGTTCTAACGCCAGCCAGGTCACACATAAGACTGTGGAATTTGAGATACTGATTTTTTCTCTGGTTCTTGGCTGAAGGACGACAGGTTATTTTACTGGTTTACTTTGTGCTAGAATAATGGTACTGGGGAATCTGTATGAATGTCTGCAGTATACTGTTTCATTGAGCTAGTACCTCAACTAAAAAGTGACCCAGAGTGCATAATAGTAGACCATAATATACACTCATAAATCTCTTGCAAACATGAACTAAGATAAATCCTAAGAGGTTAATAAACATGCTATTTTAGGAAATAAATAAAAAATTGCTGATGCAACATTAAACAACATTAAAATCAACAACAACCTATTTTTATAGAGATGTATATAAACAGGTTTAGCTGTCATGATCTGAATTTTTGTATAACTAGTTAAAAAAAAGTTGTGATTGATCAACCAGGATATGGACAGACAATTTTTATATTTTTTGTTTGGTATATACTCAAATTTATACTACATATAACACTATATTGATATTTTATTTCTTGTATCAATTGTTATTTTTTTGTTTATATTCTGCTCTTAGAGTACTCTCCAAAGTAATATGGGAAAACAAATTGAATTAATCATCGATTTTAGTATCATTATTGCAGAAAACATTTAATTTACTGTGTAATTTAACATTGAAACTGATGCATGGGCTTAGAAAATTTGAAGTTAATATCTAATACCATGTTTCAGATTAATGCAAATTTTGCAGTTTACAATTTCAATTAATCGAAGAACTTGAATTTCTTGACATTTGAAATGGTTTGAAATATCTTTAACTGTTTTTTATTTAGACTTCCTTTATAAGTGGAGTGGAATAAAATGATGATGTTTTACAACCCAGTTGAGATTTTTCACTTATTTTAAGACTGTTACTTCAGAAATAGTACAAGAAACTTCATTGTTCAAAAAAGTATAAAAATACTCAGGCATTTAGAAGTTAAAATTGAAAACAACATACCTTATGCATGCAAGCAAACTAATAAACATTCACAGCATCTGCCAGTTAGTTCAGGGATTAGAACCCAAGACGTGAGAGGTGTGCTGTGATTGGTAAGCATGCTTTGAACCACTCAGCCATTTCTAAGCACTTCTTTTTAATGATGAATATCATTTTATTTACAATTAATGTACAGTTTTTATAGCTGCTAGGAAGAAATATATCCTCTAAAAAATTGTGTGTAAAATTTTATATAGTTTAAGCATTTTACAATTTTAAATTCAGTTTTCACAGCTTATAAAGATACAGAAAAAGTTAGGAAGAGATAATTTTCCCCTAATAGAACAAGCATACTATCCAAATCACAGAGAAATGGTGAGTAATATGTGGGTGAGTTTTCATGTTTTTTCTATTTTACACAAGCTTATGCATGCTACACGCTGCTAATTTATAGTGAAATTAATCATAACTTAACCATGGTGCTCCTGATTTTTGAATAAGGTGGGATGTATTTGAATTAGTATAGTGGTACTGAATGTATTACTAGTACCTGTCTAAACTGAACACTGCATAAACTAGAACACCCTTGCTTCTGAACCATTTTGTTACTATGTACTATTTATATTGTTTGGTAATTTATCCTTTGTAAACCCACTATTGTGGGGTATTTGCTTTGTGTAATCCCAATACAGGAGTATTTGACCTATGTAAACCCAATACAGTGGGGTAATTTACCTTTGTTCCACTAGAATGGAACCTGTGAAAATTGAACACAGAGTAAACTGAAGACCAGTCTTAACTTAACTACAGTAGAACCTTGTAATTTATTAATTTATTCTTTGTAAGCCCACTACATTGGGGTAATTGATCTGTGTAAACCCACTACAGTGGGGAAATTTACCTAGCTAAATCCACTAGAGTTGAACCTGTAAAAACTGAACTCAGAGTAAACTGAAGACCAGTCTTTTAACTGAACTACAGTAGAACCTGTAAAAACCAAACCCTGAGTAAACCAAAAACCTGTCTAAAGTAAATGAGGGTGGAATGTGTGAAATCAAGCCTGGAGTCAGCTGAAAACCAGTCTTTTTCTAAATTTTCTTAATAGAACATATCATTAGTGTTGTTCAGTAAATTAAAAAGCAGAGATCATATACCTGTCCATATTGATCAAAATTTTTGTGTCAGAAAGGGTTAGCTTAGACATGTTCCACTGTATCTAATCCAAGCAAATTTAACCTTTGACCCAAAGGTTCTATTTTTTTAAAAAAAAGTGTATTGACCAAAAATGTCATACTTGTACTGGACATGTCTTATTTAAGTTAGACAAATTATGGCTGATTTCAGGGTTTGCATTTTATCTTGTCTTATTTGATTATCATTGAAACTGGTCAATGTTACACTGTAGAATTATTTCCTCGTTAGAGGCTTTTGGAGACTAGATTAAATGATCATTTTACACTAAACATGTCAGTTTGATCGTACTACATTTCCATTAAATACAGTTTAATGTGTTATTTGAAAGGAACTCCCCTAATCTTATTTTCTGCCGCAAACAAAAAGGTTGTGATGTTTTGTTTTTTTTTTTTTTTTGTGTTCTAATTAAGCAATTGTTGGTATACAGTAGAGTAGAACCTGCTTTAAAACCTTATACACCTTAAATTCACCCAAAAAACTACTTTCTTGTTTTAATTTACAAGATCCTACAATCGAATCTTTACTAAATATATTTTGACATTAGAAATATTTTAAAAAACTACAGTTTGTTGGGGCAAATTTGTTTTTTGCAGAGGAGACTATTGTGATGAATCTGAGATGAACCATGGTTTAGTTGTAAATATTTCACTATAAGAAGCTTGTTGTAGAGTATAAAAGAATACATACACATGCACAGCCCGACCTGCTTTAAAGACCGCCTGTATATTACAACTACCTGCTTCGAGAGACTAATGAATTCAGACTAATCTTTATCTTCATTATAGGATGTGTTCCTGTTTGTTAGCACCACCCAGACTTAATTAAATGACAAATTTCACTAGCTTCTTTTAGGCAGTCACTATAGAAAGGCTTAACTATATGAAGATTAACTAATGACACAAAATAAACATATGGCATTTGCATTGTTATTAACAGTAGTGTTAATTTCATTGCCATTAGTTAAATGTGATTTGTATCAGTTGAATGAAATAAGAAACAAATTTAAATTTCTTATAGGTTTTGAATTGAATAATGTGTATTTTAAAGCTACATCTTAAAACTTAAAAAAAATACTTCCTTTTAGAAAGGCAATACTGATGTGTTGCTTTTTTGACTTTGTATCTGGTTTTGTGAAAAAAAACACATTGAATATCTTTCAGAACAGGGCTGCATAATTGCATGTTTGTTATGCACATGAACATGATGCATTTTTATGCATGTTTTATTTTTTACATAGACTGAATTTGTGTTTAATTATCAAATTTTGTTCATTTTATTGATTTATTTTTTGAATAATAATTATCACTGTAGACAGCTTTAAATTTGCACCAACCTAAACACAAATTTACTTTTAGAAACAGTAGTGGTATACTTGTAGTCTAATATATTTTTTATTACATGCATTTCAGCTAAATTAATTAAGAGCAGTTACAACGTATGGCTGAAAAAAGTTAAATAAAAATTGTTAAAATAACAAACAGTCTTCATTATGTGATTTTTGAGATATTGACACAAAAGTATTTGGGATTAATATATAATTAGCTTACCTCTCATTTACTAAAGGTGTAACAGTAGCCTTCTGTTTTGTATTGCAGTACCTCTCATTGCCTTGGCTGGCAAGATCCTAGCATGAGACTGTCCGTAGGCTTGCTTTCTGAAGGTCATTGGTGCCGTACTCAGGTTTCCTCAACCATTCAGCAAGCAAGCGGGATAGTAAGAGTGTGAGAATCTTGCCTGAAGCATAAAACACCATTTTTTCACCCAATAGCACTCAAACTTTTTATTTGATGGCAAGTAAATACCATTGAAGCTGTATTCTCTATACCAGAATTACAAGAGTTATTTCCCTTGAAAAAGCATAGTTGACAATGTTATCAGGAAATAATTTGCAACTATTATGTAGGAAGTGTTTATTTCAAATGTGTATTTCTTTTGAAAGGTTTTAGGTAAGATAAGGTAATTAAGAAAATTAAATGTAAAATGTGGAAGATAAGATATTTTATAATGACAGGATGATGTATAATCACAGCAGCAATTTGTCTTGATTTTAATCACAATTTCCAGATACTTTTGAATTTCAGTGTGTTATAAATGAACAAAAAAATAAAATTATGTGATGTGTGTAGGATATAATTGATTTGTTTTTTCCTTTGGGTATCATTTAGTCAGAAGTTGAAAAGATTTGCATAGAAATATTTTTAACAATATGTTTCAATCAATTCCTGAAACAGTTTAATTCTTGTTCTAAGGCCTAACTTAAAAATTCTTTGTTTGCTGTTTTCCGACCCATGCTAACCACATGTGGGTAGGTAGGTAGGAAAAATATTTTATTTTATTCTTTGAAAACTTAATCTATTGCACTTTTGAATAAAAAATTATACTGGTCCATTAAATGTTAATTTCAAATATATTTTTTCAATATACCAATGAGGGATACCAAAATTGTGAAAATAACACCATCAGACCAAAATAGCTGCAGTATTGTCAGAATGTCAAATCTATATTTATATCCAATGCTTATCAACTTTTTGTTGCAAATTAAATGTGAGATGTTAAACTGTCATAATGCCTCATAACTGACTAGATGAACACCTCCATATTAAAACAAGAGGTGTCAGATGAAAGATGAAATATATACCAGTATTCGGGAGATTTCCAGACGATTTTCTCTTCTCTCTTTTTTCAAACCTGCATACGAAAGACAGATTTCTAGAATGTCAGAAAATTATTCTGAACTCTTTTTAAATAAGCCCCTACCATTAAATTCCACAAATTGTTATTAAACAACACAAACATCAACCATTTATTAACTGCTTAAAGTTTATTCAACTATTGACTTTGGTAACTCTGAATCAACGAATTAGAAATTAATAAAATTGAAAAATCAACAACTGACTAGAATTGAAAACTTAAAAACATAAAATTTTCATTCAGTGACACTGTACATTAAATGTCAAAAACCACTAAATATATTTTTAAATCAGATCATCTACAAATTACAGAACTAATTAAAAATTTTCAACATAATAGACTTTATGTCTTACATGTTACTGATAACATACATGTACTTTATTTACTCCTTAAACTCATAAATTCAATCAATTCAACTCTGCCATTTCAAAGCAAAGTAAACCTGTCAGAATCAAAACATGAAATTTAAAAAATTAGGAAACAACCAATTTAATTTAAAAGTAACAATACAATGTCTGATCAAAATAATGGTCCATTATCAAGACTAGTAAGTTCACAAAAAATCAGTTGATCGGATTACTCTTTGGAATGGCTTTGCCACTCTCTTTACAAGTAAAACAAACTGGCAATACAACTCGGAAAATTCGCAGCATCTCTGTGTCTCTCTCACATTGTTAACCAATGTCTTCTTAGTTCCTCCCTGTGTTTCTCCCACGGAAAAACAAAGCGGAACTTCCATACTAAACTTGCTCACATGTTGTCTCGCTTATTGTCAGTGTTATTGCCCTTTAAATACGTATTAAAGCATTTCTTATGTTGTGTGAAAGGTTGCATGTCGCTCTTTTCGGGTTAAATTAAACAAATTAATGCCCCTACATTGGTTAACCATCCATTATGTTGTATGAGAAGTTACGTGTCATTCTTTTCGGGTTAATAATCTGCTGGAAGTTTGATGCGCAATTCATATTCCGGTCTGAAACTTACGGTGGCACAGAGGTGACATGAAATATATTTTTCATATTATGTGCGCACGTATTACTCTTTACGTGCGCACGTATTAACCTATTACGTGCGCACGTATTAGCTATTACGTGCGCACGTATTACCTATTACGTGCGCACGTATTACCTTTTACGTGCGCACGTAGTAACCAATACGTGCGCACGTACTACCTATAAGTAGTACGTGCGCACGTAATAGGTTAACCAATACGTGTGCACGTATTACCTATTAGTAATACGTGCGCACGTAAAAGTTAATACGTGCGCACGTAAAGAGTAATACGTGCACACGTAATAGGTAATACGTGCGCACGTATTGGTTACTACGTGCGCACGTAAAGAGTAATACGTGCGCACGTAAAAGGTAATACGTGCGCACGTAATAGCAAAAATATATTTCATGTCACCTCTGTGCCACCATAGAAACTTGTCAAACGGACGACAAGACTTCAGGTAAAAAAAAAAAAAAAAAAAAAAAAAAAAAAAAAAAAAAAAAAAATGGAATTGATGGCAATAAAATTTTTTGGGTCGGGGCATTTCAAGTGGGTCGGGCGGTCAACGGCAAACAAAGTTAATTTTATTTTAGGCCTAAATCAGCTACTATGTACTTGTTTCTGGTTCTGATATATTTATAATACCATATAGCGGGTTATTTCGGCAAATTTTTGGCTGGTTCTGCAGAGTTATGGTCCTTCACACAAAATTTGTCAAATAATTGGTTTTCTACATTATAATTTTATTTTTATTATTTAGTTTTGTTTTTTATTTTAGTAGATGTTTGTTTGGTATTAATGTTGACTTACTTGTTTTCCAAACTCTTCTTTCTTAATAATTGGTGTATAGCTCTACTTGTACTATGAGAAATTACAGATCAACTTTTGAACTTACATTCTAGTTCAGGAGCTAAGAGACTATGTACTGCCATCTTCTTCCTTTCTCCCTTGAGACATTGTACTTTTTCTGCTCTCAGACATTTATATTTTTAACCTTCATTATTTTTGTTGCAAATGGTCACTACCCTGTCTGTTTGACCACTGTGAGTATTTTATTTTGAATTTTTTTCGGACAAATTCAGCAGAGGTCTTGATGGCTGAATGGTTTTAAGCACAATCTTACAGACCATATCACACTTAAGTTTCAATCCCATTTGAGCAGATCCTTGTGTGAGAAAATTTGTCAGTTCACTGAAGGTTGGTGGTTTTCTTGGGGTACTCCAGTTTACTCCACCATCCCAGAACTAACCACTTCAATATAAGTGAAAGAGTCTTGACTGTAGTGTTAAGACCATTATTCCACTCTACTTGGCCCAATTTGCTGATTGGATAGTTTGGATAAGATGAGAGAGCAATAAGGTGATATGTAATGTACCTGTTGTGCATTTCTTGTGGCCCTATTACCAGATAAGCCACAAGATCAGTGACCAAATCACCCTCATATTTGTACCTTACTGTACAGGAAAGTCATTGATTATAACCATAGAGTTGTCTATCCTTGAACTTGAAAAAAAAAAAAAAAGATTGAGATTCATGTTCCTATATTTATTGATATATTTATTTATAAGTGAAATATATATGGTTTCATGCCATTAGGCAACAAAGTTTGCTTCTGTTTCACAAAAGACACAGTAAAGTTTATGAATCTAAATAAATTAATCTTGACATATTAATGATTGCTTACACATACCATTTTACAAAAATGAATAACACAAAAACTCATTTGATTAATTTATAAAAAAAAATGAAGTTCATCAAGAGATATTTTATTGTTTATGATATTTAATCCAACACCATGTTGATTGGTTGAACATTTCAAAATGGTTAGTTAACTAGCTTCTTGTTATGACATCCATACCAATATTTCTCAAACATTTTGGTAACTTTTTTGGATTATAATACCATTTACACTGAGGCCCATCTGGTTTCTTGTATTTGAAATCCTTAACACATAAACCGTACCTTTGGAAACAGCTCCAAGCAGATATCTGCATAACACATTTGTTCTTCTTTTCTGGTAGCTTACAATTACTACCCTGGCATTTCTCAATCTTTAAAAAAAAAGAAGTATAATTATACGTTAATAAAAGATTCCATTTTTATTATTCCTATTTTTATTTATTAATTTTTTTTAAACCATCATTTATGTTCAAAAATAAAAACAATTTTGATTTGATTTAATAAGGTTTTACTTCCAAGTCAAGAATATTTCACTTATATCAAGACGTAACCGATTATAAGTGTGAAGTGGCAGAAATTTTTACCTTTACAGTATGCTTAAGGCAGTGTTTAGTGTGCCATGCCTGCAGTGACAGGGGGCATCAGTTTTTAAGTTCTATTTTGAAGGACCCATTACATTTTAAAATGCCAAGTGTTTGGCAAAAGAACAGTCACTACCAATTTTCAAGTCTTGGTCAGACCTGGCCAGGGTTTGAACCACGACCTTCCACATATGAAGATAGCACTATACCAACTGCGCTGCCATAGTGGTGTCAAATGCCAGAAGATAAATTGCAATGTTTGGATGTTGGGATGTTTGGATGTATTATTTTATTAAAGGTTGCTCCATAAACTTTACATCCTATGCTGATACCAAGGTTATGACAGTAGTTTTTTTACACTTTAATTAACCACTTTACCAGTAACCATGGTGATCATGGTGTTTTTATTAAAAATAGCCTTGTGACAAATGGTTGATTTACTACAGTCGAACTCATAATTATAATTAATAAACTATAAATGTATAATGTGAAAATTAGTCTTGCCCATGAATTGAACATACATTTTTTCAGCCCATGAAAAATTGTAAGTCCATAAATGTATTAATAATAATTGGCCAAGAATTTAAATAAAAAAATTGTATATAGGTTATTAAAAAATAAAGAACATTACCTCACAACTACAGTGTTTTTTGTAAATTCTCCATATTTTCCTCTTGATCTCTGGAACTATGCTGTTGTAGAGGACATTCCACCCACATGTATCAATCCAAAGTTCACTATTAATGACCTTTCCTGCAATTCAAGAAAAGTGTTAAATTTTTAAAGAGAGAGAGAGAGAGAGAGAGAGAGAGAGAGAGAGAGAGAAGAAAAACACATTTATGTTTACAGAAGCTAAAGATACAGTGACTGATGCTTGTTCAAGTTTTAATAATTTGGTTCTTTGTTGCATGTATTTATTTTTTGCATTATTGTGTTTGATAATTATTTTTCTAAAAAATAAAATTTTGAATTGAAAATTTTGGACTATTCTTTCATGTTGAGGTATATCTTAAATACATGTAAAATATAGATAGGGTGAATATTTATTCTGAAATGGGTCAGACACAAAACAATTAGTTTGTCTCAGACTGCCAGTGTTCTGGTTAGAGATGTTTCACTGTTGAACTTTAAAGTAAAGAAATGTTTATCTACAAATAATTTAATCTCTTTTGTTCCAAGATTTTGATTGGTCTTATAATTTCCGTTATTTTTCAATGAAAGAATTGACTCTGTTACCGGAACTACTTTTCAGACCTATATTCTATACATGTCACACATATTTTTTTCTTTACTTCCTATTATTAATTAAAGTTGTAAAAGTTTGATCACTTTTTTAATTAAAATATTATATATATTAAAGTAAAATATATTGAATTAGATGAAATGAAATTAATTTTTCTTTTTGTTATGAAAAAATGAAAGAATCTAACATTTTGCACCCTGCATAATTCATGTAGCAAAACTTATCTGTAATAAGTTTTGATGCTGACATGGCATGTGAATGAACCTATACTATCTATTACTATAATTGCATGACAAAGGTATGTTTTTCTTCTGCTTCACTTAAAGCTGGTGTTGTCTCAATATAAGTAAAATCATTCTGACTTGGCTGTATCATTCCATTCAATCAATCAAGTAACTAACTTTAAAATAACAAATAAATAAATATTGAATGAATGAATGAATAAATAAATAAATAAATAAATATTAAATAGATAAATAAATACATAAATAAATAAATATTAAATAAATAATTGATTAATTTTAAATAAATAAATATTAAATAGATAAATAAATACATAAATAAATGAATATTAAATAAATAAATGATTAATTTTAAATAAATAGATAAATAAATAAATAAATATTAGCATTGTAATACCTGTTAAAAGATATACTTTGTTTTTCTGTAATAGTTGTCCACAGTGTGCATCCAATCCTGGTGAAAAGATAAATTTTAGCTTTGCCCGCTTGAATCTTAAATTTTTCTGAATAAAACATGAAGAATAATTATTGTATACTTTATGTGGACAAATAATTATGTATTTATCCTATATTTAGTATTATTATCAGGTATTTCATAGAAGGTCATTGACCTTTCATTGTGTCAATTTTTGATCAAGATGATATATGAAACACTAGATAAAAATGCTTTACGTGAACCAATGATTTAAACCAATTTTTACACTGTGCATGATTATTCCTTTTTTTCTACAGTTATTTTATAATTGACTTATAATTATGTTTAACTTTCTTCACTGAGACACAGGTGCTTAAGGCCAGATTTTTATTTATGTTATTATTTTGTTTTATCAATTTAATTATTTTTTCATATCTGGTATCGTTTTGAGTTGAATGCGTAAAAATAAAACAATAAAATTTCTTCATTTTCTCTGTGTTCTTTTTTATATAGAGAAAATTAATAAAATTTTAAAATGCAATATTACCGATTTATTTCTTATGCATATAACTCAGAATAATACCAGATGTGACAAAATAATAAAATTAATAAATACTTGTTTGATAAAACAAAATAATAACAAAAAATACAAACCTGACCCACCTGTGGACTGAAAGGCATAGAGTTGCTTACTATTAAATGCACTTAGATACTTGGATTGAAGACTCTATAGCGGCTGACAAACACCACATGATCGGTTTCTGATAATAAGTTTGTATTTAGTTAAAAAGTTCTTGTCTTTCAATTTTTTAAAAAGTTTATAGTTTTAATGTTAACTTACCCTGTAAGTTTTGAGAATTTTGATTCTGTAGTTATATCTCATGAGTGTTTTTGAAACGATTGTTTCACCATAATACAACACTCTGTCTGTAGCATAAATAGGAATGACGTTATTTATTCTGGCTTTGATGACTAGAAAATAAAATAATATTTCTCTTTTTAGTATAACCCTTTTACATTTATTATATTATAACTAGAGTTGGGATGATTAATTGATGTGTTGGTGTATTGTATCATTTGAGTAGATTAATTGGTAAACATGATCAGTTTTATGATACATCATTTATAAAAAATGAGTTATTCCCCTTTGGAAAAAACATTATAACTAATACCGGCATTTCATAAGCTTATTTGAAAGTCATTTGACTGTATTTGTATTCAAGTCAACTAAAACGGTTTATATACAAGAAAAAACAAACTATTTGTGAAGTTTCATGAATATCACGACCCATATCTAGCTAGATCATCCTGAATTGTTTTTTATTTTGGCAAAAAAATAAAATAAATTAATTAAATAATAATAATAATAAAAAAAACAACTACAGAACTGCTTTTATAGAGTCCAAATATTTTGATACAGGTTAATTTATATATATATATATATATATATATATATATATATATATACTTCTTTGCTATACCCTTTTCTACTAAAGTGGGAGGTCGTGGGTTCGAACCCCGACCAGGTCTGACCCAAGACTTGAAAGTGGGTAGTGACTGTTCTTTTGCCAAGCACTCTGCAATACAAAATGACCCAAGGTCTGACCCAAGACTTGAAAGTGGGTAGTGACTGTTCTTTTGCCAAGCACTCTGCATTACAAAATGAAAGTTATGATTCTTTCGCATGGGAATTTAAAATGAATGAGGTCCCGTTTCAAGGCAGGCATGACACAATAAAGAACCCTGCTGTATAATGCCATCAGCGCAACACACAGGCAAAATTTCTGCACCTTCGCCTGTAGCTGGAGACATCTCAATATAAGTGAAATATTCTTCCTGGGACATTAAACATCATCACTCAACTCAACTGCTCTTCTACTAATTACATCAAACATTTAATAAAGAACAGAGTTCAATTTTCTTACAGTACTTATATTTTCAAAAATGTTAATCGTCTTTACCTAGAAAATAGGTAGAGACCAAGGAAAGCTTCTACATATAAGCATTACCATAATTAACATTTTGCATATATAAGTCAGATGATTTTTAATTGCACATTTACATAAAACATTTAGCCTTGATAATGCATTCAAAATCAGTAATGAAACTGATATTATCTATACCTTTCAAAGAGTTTTTAAGCAAATAATTTTTTTTCATTTTTAATCTGAACAAAAATCTTACAAACTGAAAAAAAAATTGTTTTAAACATTCCAAAGTCTTTATATATGGTAGCTACTTAAAGCTGCATTAAGTTTTTCAATTTTCTGAATTTTTTTTTGATTTTCTAAAAATATATTTATTTAAAAATAGATAACTTCTAATCATGATCCGTGAGATTCATTTTCTAAAATTTCATTCCTTTTAGCTGTAAATAAACGGAATCCTCTAACCGGTTGGTCATTGTTCATCGATGATTAAATTATGAAGCGGGAGCATGCGCACGGATGTACAGAAAAACCCATGAATTGAAGGTGAAACCTGACAATTGTCCGTCATTAATATCCAGATGTATTTGAAATGGTGTTATGTATCCCTTACTAAGTCACAAATGACGAATTCAATAAAGTTCTGTGTTTAATTTATCGTATTTCACCGTTGTGAAAGTTGTGTTTAAATGACCCGGTTTTTTCATGACGTAACCATGTTCTAATATTAGATCCCACATGCTACATCTCGCTTGGAAATTATCGTTGTTTCTGTATTTATTTGAGCTTTTATTGTTGAACCAAATGTAACATTGTTTATAGGAACATCATTAATTAGGTTAGTACTGTTTTAATTTTTTTCTTTAGAAAACTTAATGCAGCTTTAAGAGATGTCATGACCTTGAATCAAGGTAATATTTTAAAGGTTAGTATAACAAATGACATACATCTGGACCACAACTCATTACTGTTTAGAAGGGATTTCATGAAGCTTCACACAAATCATTTCTTTAGTGTAAGCATTTGTATGATGTGTCATGGTTTTGAAACAAGGTCAGAGGTTAAAGGTCAATGTCTCTGTAGTGTAGTCATGAATAAAGATAATTTTTTAGATGTTAAGGTAAAAAAATGTACATTAGTTTCTCTTAAAACTAAACAAAACTTATATTGAATAACTTACCAAAATCAGCATCACAAAATTTTTCCTGAGGTAGTTTGAGTGGACAGCTGCAGGAGTTGACAGTATGGTAGTTTAGTATAAGCAATAGTGTTGCTATATATAATCCAAGGCTATACGCAGCCATGGCAAATATTCCTGGATGTAGCTAAAGATCAATGAGAAATTGGTTATAGATTAACTGTTAATTTCAATTTACAATTTAATCAATTAAAATGGATTTTATCATTTCGTTATTAATTATAACTACAGCCAAAATATCAATTATTTTATGAATTTCATTTATAAAGTATTGTCTATTGTCATACAGTTTAAAATATAAATAACTGGTCATAGCATTTTGAAACAAAAACTGAAACAAATTTTTTTCCTTCTTCAGCCATAAATAAAAATCAAAATGTTGATTCCAGGTTTAAGTATGTTTGTATATTAGTTGTAACTTCTAAATAAAAAAAGAATATTACTATATTTTTTGTAATATAAATTTTTATTATTATTTATTTATTTATTTATTTTTATTTATTTATTTTATTTATTTTTTTTTTTTTTTTGATTTTTTAAAAAAAATTATGATTTTTAAAAAAGATTGTTGATTTTTAAAAAGAATTTCTTACCTACTTGTAAAGAAGTCCCGAAATATTTGTGTAAAATATCTATCAAATAAGTTGATTCAAGAAATTTTGTATCTCTCTCTCTTTTTTTTTTTTTTTTTTTTTTTGGTACTGCTATTTCTAATGAATTTTTTTACATCCTGCGCCTTTTTATATGTTTTTTTCTTATTGTTTTTACAACTTTTAAAAACAAACTTCCTACCTACCTTCGAAGGTGTTCCGTGATATTTGCGTTAAATGTTTGTCGTGTAAGTGGATTTAACCTATGCTGTAAATCCGATGTTTCAATGGAAAGGCTTACAATCAGAATACAATGTTATAATGTAACCCTTCAACTGGCAAATAAATCATTATTTTTTTATAAATATGTAAATAGTAACAACATTCTGTTCCCAAGTTAATCTCATTTTGTCTTCAATCATGTATATATAATTATTGATTTTTACAATTTGTTTAACCGAAAATTTGAATTTAATGGGTAAAATTTAATCCCTTTCGTCAGCTGTTACAAACCTAAGACCAGAATTATCTGTACCCCCATCAGTCAAAAGTCTTTTGCATACTTCACAGGTTGAATGTTACATGGACAGATTTGTAGACAGAAGGTTAGGATAAGTAGGAAACCATCTATCATAATTTGTTTATCAGAATATTGACGTAGAATGTTCAATTGTTTTTCAACATCGTTCGTGTGTTTAAAATCGATTATAATGGGAGTCTTGTTTATTTTTGTTGATGGCGTGCCTTTAGACCAAATGTTGCCTTATTAAGAAGGCGTTGTTTCATTTAGTAAAAGAAATTTTTAATTGTTACATTATTTTGGAATTTTCAATAAAAAGAAACATTTTTACTATTAAATGTTTATTTTTTTCTTTGTTTCTCCCTTTTCTTTCCTTTTCTTTTCTTTCCTTTTCTTTTCTTTTTTTTTTCTTTTTCTTAGAGAATTGTTTGATTACCTTGTGTCCTTCATGACCTCAATACTTTTGCAGATAAGAACTAGAAAGCATGTATAATACTGTTTTTTGTGTTGAAGTTCATGTGGTAATTTTGTTGTCCTGTAGATTGAACAAAGAATCAACAGGTTTTTTTTTATATTTTTTGGATATTTTTAAGGATTTTATCTGAATACAAATTCATTTTTTAATACTTGGTACACTGACATATATGCTTGTATATTTGAGCATTCACTAAAATTTATCCTTCCAAAATTGAAAAAAAGTTTTTTAACTATTAAGCATACATGTTGATTTTTTGTTTGCTTCGCCACTGCAGTAGGTTCATAATGTACCAGTCAATAAAATTCAGACAAAATTCAGTTAATGTTTTTTTTAATCACAACGTAATTTATGTGATATGTGATCTTATTTTACATTAGAAATGACTAATGCCTATATTGTTTATCTACAATAGATTCCTGTTGCTTACAGTTTTCACTATAAATCTTGGAGTTTTGTTCAATCAGATTAGCTGATTGTTTAAGTTGCATCAGCATTTTTGAGATCAATCAGTCCTGGGATCTTTGTGATTAAGTGGTCAAGTGATCCAAAGTAAATGCTTATGAATCACAGGTACTTTAGCTTTTCAATGCCAAGGTTCAAATCACTGTTGAGTAGATCAAAGTCCAAGAAAGTTTGTCACTTTACTTTGCAAAACCTTAATGTCTCTGGGTATTCCAGTTTTCTTCACCATTTCAGAACAGACTACCAATTTGTAAATAAAAGAACCTTGGCTTGGGCATATAACAACTTTAACATCAATAACTAGACAGAGACTTGGTACTACAATCCTTATAGAGCCATTCATCAAAATTATTAGATTCACTGTCCTCCCAAGTTAGCATCTTTGATTTGTCTCTTCTGCTGATTTTTAGTGGGTTTTTTTTATTTTTTTTAGTATCATTCTAATGGTAATGTGTTTTTCATGTATGTGTAAAGAGAGATTAACTCTCATATGACTGAATATGTCATTATCTGTGTAGTAAGATATAAGACTGTCTGGTCTGGATATTTGGGTTCATATTTGAATTTTTTATTGTCACATGGAAAACTACATTTTATTCTCAGCTAAAGAATGGCATTTCTGAGAAGTCTCTACTTTCTTGTTAAATAAGTGTCCACAGTATAACCCAGAGTAAATAGTAAGGGAAAATTAATGGTTAAATGAACTCATCATGCATGTGTTTTCAGTATATAAAATGATCTTTTTCAAGAATTGTTGATCCAGATTTTTTTGCTCGATTTTACAGTAAATCTGGAAGAGCTACGTAGTCCAGTCATAATCCAGGTCCTGTAGGAAATGTTTTTTTCTGTGAGATATCCCCCATCTGTTACATGTTTATATCCTTCTGTAACAAATTTACCATGTATAATTTTATTTTTCAATAAAATGTCAATTTTACTCTCAGCTGAGAAAACAGCACAAACCATTTATAGTAATATTGTAAACATTTTATTTACATTTTTATCTTACAAAAATACTGAAACCAGTCAATATAATAATAAAGCCAGAGAGAGTTTAACATGATAAATTCATATCTAATTTATACATAAAATATACACATCAACTTATGTCTTCAAAATGGACATAACTACTTTCATATTATTGGTTATTTACAATAAATCCTGCATTGAAAACCACCTAATCAACAAGCACATGCTTGATATAACCGTCATCTGCTCATAATGAATTTTTAAACAGATTCTGTTGGCTTTCTTGCATTTGAAAATGTTTCTTTAGAGGAAGTACCTTGCTTTTCTATAGAATAGACAATAGTAAAATTCTCAATATATGTACTTAAACCATTAATTAGCATAACTGTTTTGAAAAAGTACTTAAAGCAAGTTATGTATTTAAATGTGACAGATGATGAGAATGTTGGCAGTTAAGTATTTACCATTAATTTTTCTCTTTCCTGCTACAAAGGTTT
>CM056599.1:14541639-14574139 GCA_029721355.1 Tegillarca granosa
TGGATTTTGAAACCTTCAAGACACAAGTCCCAGAATTATATTTAAAGTTTCTCTGTACCAGAACACTGAAGGATTCAAAAAGAATTTGTAGGCATTTGCCAATAAATAAATTTACATAGTAACTAGGTTATCATATTTGACAGCAGTATATTTATCTTCATAAAAGGTCAAAAAATAAGAACACGGGTGAATCTTGAAAGGGGGGGATCGATGATTTCAATTCTGAAAAGTGTAATTTTTAAATTTTATGATCTGTCACATTGATTTGGTACATGATACATTGTCTGTGTAAAAATCAATTCAATATTTATTTCCGTTCAAAGATATAAGGCTCACACTTAAGTGTTGATGAAAACAAAAGTGAAGTTTTTAGAGATTTTAATCATTCTGTGACCTTGAGTAATAAGACCCTTTTTTGGCACATGGTGTTAATATCTCCCTAACATCCATTTTTCTTAAAAGTTATGAAATGCAAACTAGTATAGATAAAAAAGAAAAGTACCCATTTTCAACATTTTTTAAAAAACATTCTCCAACCTTGACCCTAATTTGTCATATGACACACGGTTTCATAATATGTATTCCCATTCTATAGTAAAGTGTAGCAGACCAGCCTTGATAGGTGGTCAAGTAGCTCAGTCAGTAGAGCATCCCACTAGTGTTGGAAAGGTCCCGGGTTTGAGTCCCAGTATGGCAGCTGCGTATGTTCCCTTTCCTGTTACAAAAGGAACAGACAGGAAGTGTGGTTTTGATGTTAAAGTGATCACTAAATTTGATGGTGGGGTCCTAAAAATAAACTGCATGGTTTAATATAAAAACTATCATTACAACACTAATTTAACAAATACATTTTCATCTGTACTTACAACAAAGGTACATACAATAAATTACAATACAACAAAACAGACTGACCAAGTTCACAAATAATCACATACCAAGTGCTCCACAAATTTTTACAAAATTTTATATATTTTATCAATAACTATTTGCACCTTTTTGTATAAAGGTGCAATTGATTATTTTTAAACCTTATCAAATGGTTAGTAATTTTCTTTTTTTAGCCACATTTTCCAATCAGTAAGAACCCTTACTTGGCCAGTCTGTGTAAAGATGGCGGCTGGGCAGCCAGTAAATGTTGACATTCAGGGTGTTTTTTGACATGACTTGACTATATTAAATTTTTCTATTCTCTAAACACAAACAGACAGTTTAAATCGTTAATTAACTTACATGTAAGCTTTGTAGTTATTGCCTATCTTCTGTATATGGATATCATAAATGGTGTCGATGTACGATTCCGTCGTCGAATAGCATTTACTGACCGCCACAACACCCGCTAGATCTTGGAAATCATAATGATTGGCAATTCTAACCTACATACACATAGATATAGTAGGAGTATAACTTTAACATAAAGAAAATGATGAAAGTAAGCTAGCTAGGCTAAAAAGCATCATAGATGGTCTTCAAATTTCATAAAAATTTGACAGGAAACCCCCCCAAAAAATTTCTTTTTTAAGATTTGATTTTAATTTTCAATGGTGAGGGTAACATATTCCAGATTATAATAAGTGTGAATAAATAAGAAAAAAATAAATGCTCCTTTTTTATATTATAATTTTATTTTAAATAGTAAAGGGTAAATATTCATGGAAGTTATAAGTATGTGAATGAACAAGTGAAAGAAATACCTTAACAACATTTTAATTTTTACGTTGTAAATGTGCCTATCAAGAATCAATTCATCTTTGTCTTCAAGAAGGAAATTTAGAAGTATTATGATGGTAGTGCCTGCATGGACTATTTTACAAAATTCAATTTAACAATCTGTTTTTAGTTATGAGAAAATGTCCTCAGGAAACATCATCGGAAGGAGAGAATATTAATTCAATAATGTTGAAATCATGCTGGAATGCATTATAATCAGATAATGTTTTTTTATTTCTCCCGAGAAAATTTTAGCCAAGATAATATGATTTGACATGGGCTGATTGTAAATTTTATTCTCAACATTGTAAATTCCAAACATTTTCTTCAGTACTGGCATATATTTCCTTCATTAATTTTTTTTTTAGAATCACAAAATAAGGGAGATAACTCCCTTAGACTCAGAGTTGACCTTTTTTTGAAACCATGTTGTAAGTAAGCATGGCAGTGTTAATTTATTTTATTACTGATAACATTTGTTATGTCATTTCTAATCCAGTTTCCACCAGTTTTATTTGTTTTATGACAACAAAAACAATACATATTTGTGGTTAAGTTTGATGAAAACAAGGTTCAAGTCATTTAATTTATGCACAAACATATATTTTACTCTCCAACTTCAATTTTTTGCATTTGTTTATAAATTTAGGTATTACATGTATGTTTGTGACTTAATTTTAAAATGATGTAAATGTCATGTAAAACTGCAGAAAGGTATGTTTTAAAATTCAATTACACTAATGATGGCTCATTGACAATAATTATGATGAGTGGTTCTTTCTAACTATAAAGCTAGTAGATCTTATTTATCCAGTGCTTCTGTACATAGTATTACAGAGCAAGTAGTACTTTAATTTATCTAATTATAGTGTGTGTGTGTGGGGGGGGGGTTGCATTTTGACATGCCTAAAATATTTGATAGAGAAGTTCGGAGTTAAACAAAAGATTCTTGACAAAAATACCATTCATTTCCAAAACAAAATGCTTTTTTGTTTTGTCATAAAAAATAATAAATAGTTCATGCCCCTTTCAAACTGGCTCTTACTTGACTGTCAGAAGTCATGACCAGCCATATTACATAACCATCTATCTAAATAATTGCCACAAATGGATTTCTGACATATGTAAATATAAAAAACAGACCATTTAATTTTTCGAAAAAGCTTGAAAAATATCGACTGTTAGACTCGGTAGACCAGTTATCCAAGTTCCAGTCAGTTATCCCAGGTTCAGTCACCTGAAGCAACTAAGATTCTATCATTTCTCCTTAGAGGGTCTACTGTAAGGTCGTCCCCCAATTAAAATTCCTGCTTGTACCCATTCCTTAGCATATGTATTAACTGGAACAATATGTAATGAAATCTCTAGCCCAAGGACATAAATTGCTGGGGCTCATTCCCAGAACCTTTCAATAATAAATATGCAGCCTCAATCAACCACTAATACCATCTCCTCCTTCTTTATCCCCCCCCCCCCCCCACCATTAAATATAATATTATTAACATTTTTTGTTTTTGTCATTAAAATATTTGACCTTGACATTGTAAAGATGATTATAAAATGCTGCATATTACAACATATTAAGGTATAAAAATAGAAAAAAAGAATAGACATTTCTTGTAGTAATTTTATGTTCTATAGCCCATTTAGAACGTGAAAGACAGAGCCAACTGTTCTGCTGAAATCTCTCAATCATATCACAGCAATAAAACTTAATGTGTCTTAGGGGAAAAATTATATATAATTTGAGGGGGAAAATTAACATAAATACACAACTTTTCAAAAAATTGATTCAAATTAGTTTTCTGAAATCGTTAATTTTGTACCCTGCAGATATTAAAATTTTTCCAACATTTTGTTGTGGGAGGAAAAAACTTTTTAAAAATTACTATAAAAATTTTCCCAACAATTTGTTGTAGGAGGAAAAACATCATAGTTGTTGATCCCACAGGCCACAAGACAAGTCCTAGAGAACGAATCTTACGGTAAAAAGAGTGCAGATTTTTATCGAATATGGTTTCCAACCACTTCAAGACAACAGGTGGAATTTTCAGTTTTTTTCATCTCTTAAATAAAAAATTATCATAATGTGAATGACAACAGGGAGAGGTTTATTTGGTTTGACTGACAAACACAATTTGAAGTTTGAAATAATTAAATATTAAAAACAAGTTTTTCCTGTTTTTTTTAAAGAAATTTAACAACTTTATTTATCAGGAAGTATTGTTATTTGTGACTTAAATTAATTTTGTGGGTGAAATTCTTGAAATTTTTTGTTTTGCAAAATGAAAATATAAACATAAATCATACAGATACAAAAAAAAAAAAAATATAATTACGCAAAAAAATATAATTACGTTAATGTGTGTAGAGGAAGCTCTGTTACATATGAAAAATTCTTAGTAATATTTCAATAAGATTATACATATGCTGTGTTTTTTTTTTACTCTGGTTAGAA
Organism: Tegillarca granosa; assembly: GCA_029721355.1. Taxonomy (NCBI): domain Eukaryota; kingdom Metazoa; phylum Mollusca; class Bivalvia; order Arcoida; family Arcidae; genus Tegillarca; species Tegillarca granosa. The sequence continues at coordinate 14,545,805 of CM056599.1, forward strand.
TCTATTTACACCAACAAGATTACGCCCATAATTAAAAGGTCCTGAGAACGTGCTGATTACGTAACAATTACAGAAAACGGATTGAAATCGTGAAGATTAATAAATGTTTTAAATTATATTTATTGACCATAGTAACAAAGGAAAAAGTAAAAAACTAAAGCTGCAGATAACCCTAAAAAAAACATGTATATCTAGTATGATTTATAGAAACTAATTAGTTTTACAATAGAATAACTTTTAGACAGAAAAATTAATCTTGTGCAAACACATGGTTTTTAGCACAACTGTTTTACAATAACAATTACTGTGGCATGCAGAATTTGATCATCACCACAAATGTCAAAACTTACATAAAGGCCCTGTAATTATCTCCAATCTTTTGTAAGTGTAAGTCGTAGCGACTATCTACGTAATTTTCGGTAGTTGCATAACATTTTGTAAGAGCTAAAACGCTCAAAATATCCTGAAGATTTGTTTGATTTTCAACTCTCACCTGTGTGGAAGATAATTTTATACACAATATTTACGATTGTTATCAGAGAGAGAGAGAGAGAGAGAGAGAGAGAGAGAGAGAGAGAGAGAGAGAGAGAGAGAGAGAGAGAAAGAGAGAGATCCAATCCTGTAACTTAGTCACCCATTATGGATCCATCACATACCTTAACAACTAAGTTTGTATCACACTCCACCCTTACAAAATCCTCCCTCCTCATCATCAACAGTAACCACAGACTAACCACAAACTATCGTAAACATGTCCAAACAACTTATTAATCAACCACAAAACAGACACCTTGTCAGTCAACCACAGACTTGCTTCCCCCACAAAAATACATAATCTGGTTTTAATGAAAATATAATGAGGTGAACAAAAAAAGTCATTGCAACAGCAACTTGCTAAATGAAACTTGTTAGCTTCTAAAAAGAGTGCTTTAAATCTTGAATGTTACTGTGAAATAACAAGCTCTATATCCTAGTTAGCTAACTTCCAAAGCAATTAAGCTCTCATAAAATGGAGAATAAATTCAATTAAAACTGCATAACACAACAAGGGAACGGCACCAAAACAAAACTGTCAAATTCATTTTGTTTAAACTGAAAATACAAAGACCTGCAATTCTTTTATCTGAATGTCTGTAAATACACATATCAGTATGTCTCAACACACAATCACTGCATACTAACCAAAACTAGGATTAAAATTGTAAAATTAAAGACTTATTTTTGCATAAATCAAATAAGCCATCCTCCATTTTGGCAACTATCATCCATTTTGACCATAAGATTTCAATTTTCATGGAAAACAATCTCAATTTTCCTGTGCTGAAAGTTTTACATAGTTTTTTCCTGTTCATATAAAAAAAATGATACTTCATTTAAGACTTCACTTGCTTCTTGCTAATTTTTTTTTTTTTTAAATTCTGATGAAACCAAGAAAAGGCAAGAGGAGACACCATATTACCAAACAAATTAACTGATACCAAGTAAAAATTAAGAGTTTTAAACAATACTCAGTTACCTACAATTTTTTCTTCTGATTTAAAGCCTTACTGGATTTTTTATATTATATTGTATCAATAAAAAATTAACTTACTTTTCCCAGTCCTTGATGAGCATGTCCAATCTTCACTACGACAGGGAACTTTGGTGTGATTAACTGTAAATATAAAAGTAAAAAAGTTAATTCATGTGAATAAATGGAATTCTTTCTTCTTTGTACAACCTGTATAACTAGACATTTTTTGTCTAGAATACCCTATTTGGTAATTTTAAGTAAATGAAATCAAAGTGCCTCAACTTCAACTTATAAAAGTTGTAAAACTCAAAAGTTGAAATCAAAGTGCCTCAAACTTCAACTTATAAAAGTTATAAAACTCAAAAGTTGAAATCAAAGTGCCTCAAACTTCAACTTATAAAAGTTGTAAAACTCAAAAGTTGAAATCAAAGTGCCTCAAACTTCAACTTATAAAAGTTATAAAACTCAAAAGTTGAAATCAAAGTGCCTCAAACTTCAACATATAAAAGTTATAAAACTCAAAAGTTGAAATCAAGTGCCTCAAACTTCAACTTATAAAAGTTGTAAAACTCAAAAGTTGAAATCAAAGTGCCTCAAACTTCAACTTATAAAAGTTGTAAAACTCAAAAGTTGAAATCAAAGTGCCTCAAACTTCAACTTATAAAAGTTATAAAACTCAAAAGTTGAAATCAAAGTGCCTCAAACTTCAACTTATAAAAGCTGTAAAACTCAAAGTTGAAATCAAAGTGCCTCAAACTTCAACTTATAAAAGTTGTAAAACTCAAAAGTTGAAATCAAAGTGCCTCAAACTTCAACATATAAAAGTTATAAAACTCAAAAGTTGAAATCAAAGTGCCTCAAACTTCAACTTATAAAAGTTGTAAAACTCAAAAGTTGAAATCAAAGTGCCTCAAACTTCAACTTATAAAAGTTGTAAAACTCAAAAGTTGAAATCAAAGTGCCTCAAACTTCAACTTATAAAAGTTATAAAACTCAAAAGTTGAAATCAAAGTGCCTCAAACTTCAACTTATAAAAGTTGTAAAACTCAAAAGTTGAAATCAAAGTGCCTCAAACTTCAACTTATAAAAGTTGTAAAACTCAAAAGTTGAAATCAAAGTCCCTCAAACTTCAACTGATCAAAGTTTCACTGTATATAGAAATAAACATTGCACAACTATTTACTATATATATTATACAACAATTTACAATATATATATATATATTTACTGCTGTAAACTTTCAGTTTTAAACCACTGCGGTAGCTCAGTTGGTAGATTGCTCGCTCCGTAAGTGGGAGGTTGTGAGTTCGAACCCCGGCCGGGTCTGACCCAAGACTTGACAGTGGGTAGTGACAGTTCTTTCACCAAGCACTCGGCATTACGAAGTGAAAGTCACGGTTCTTTCAGATCGGAACTTAAAATAAACGAGGTCCCATGTCATGGCAGGCATGGCACAATAAAGAACCCTGCTGTATAATGCCATCAGCCCAAAGCACAGGCAAAATTTCTGCACTTTCACCTATAGCTGCCCGGGACGTTAAACACCATTACTAACTCAACTCATCTTTCACAGTTTTGACATCTAGAACACTGAAGCTGGAATAAAACTTTCTGGTCCCGTTACAACATAAGGCAAAATTTGAAGATACAGTTATACCTTGTTTTACTGCATCTTGAGAACATTGGCACTTCACTATAAATGGACAAGCATAAAAAAATCAATAAATATTTCTTTTCATACATTTAGTAATTTATAAAAACTTTCCCACTTTTATTGGAGGTGCTTATCAAGTTAACCACACCACCAGTATCAGGGATTGAAGCAGTTGTTTATTAAATGTTGGTGTCATCTTTCTACATACTTTTTTTTACTATAATGAAAAAATGATAGAATTTGACATTTTGCACACTGCATAATTGTTTTCATTTCTTAAAATATTTTGACACCAAATCCGCAAGATTTTTTCACCAGGCTGGAATGACAGACAAAACCGGAGTACCAAGAAAAATCTTTGGCAAAGTTAAAGAATTATGTTGCTGTCACAACAGGTGTGATCATCAACATCAACAGGTATTATATCTGATTTAATCCTGGCTGTTAATCCCCGATAAATTATTTGTGGTAGACGAGAAGCGAGTTGGCGTTGAGTTATGTTAATTGTCAGTAAAATGGCAGATAGAGATTAAACATGTCAGTAACTAGTCACACACATCAGATTCCACACATACATGTAAATCTTAAGTAGTAAATACTCAAATGTTTTTATACAAAGGTTTGTTTATAAACTTATATCTTGCCTCATCCAAGATACTTATAAATATTTATCTATACCTTAATTATGAAATCATTCTGCATCAGATTACAATTACCAATAAAACAATGTCCTTATAAGTCTCCAGGCTTTTTGAAACTTTCACGTTTAGCAGAATCACTTGTATAGCATGTTATAAAGGTCAATTAAGGAATTCTCATTGCCTTATGCTCACCTGGTGGCAATATTTTTATTGTGGTTTTGTCAAAAACAATTTTCATAAATCAAAGGGCATTCTAAATTTTCTCTTTCCATGGCCCTCAGCTAAGATATGCACAAACAAAATGTACTTTTAAAGAATGTTGTTTCTTATAAAACCTAAAGGGATACCAATCAACATGCCTCTCATAGCCAAGGTTCAAATCTGTATTAGACAGATTCTATTGTGAGAAATTTTATCAGTTCAGGGAAGAAGGACAGTTGTTATTGTTACTTCCCCAGAACCAACCACCAACAATCAAGAATCTTGACCGGGATGTTAAAATCATTACTCTACTCCAATAAAATTGTAGTCTTGCAAAGCTTATAGTTGTTGTTACAATTCTTTTACAAAATACTGAAAACGTCAGATCAACCTTGACACTGAAGACTTACAAACACAACATCTGTAACTTGCTTGCTTATTTATTAAAGGGAGATAATTGCAGAAAAAATGAAATTCTGCTGACTTAATTGCTTGTATAGTATAAAGTAAGCCTGGGATCTGTGTCAAACTGATGTTACACTGATACCCACCTAACCTCCCCCTCCCCACAAACTCATTTTATAAACATTACCTATAGCAGTAACCCCTAATTAATATAAGTAAAATATTTGGACATAAGTAATCAGGCGAAAAACTGCAGTTGAACAGATGAATAATTTATATCGGCCACCCACTTGATGTATGGCATACATATTTATCTTAGCTGGTGACCTCTCAATATAAATGAAATATTTTAGCTCAGGTGGATGCATGTGTTAAAGTGACCTCTTATTAGTTGTTTGTTCAATAATGCGGATGTTTAACTAGTAGTATTTATTGCAATGTATTTTTGTTTGCATATGTATAAAGTTCACATTCCAATTCTAGGTGGACCACCTGCTTCCTGGTACAATTTACTAATATCAGAAGCATATAAAATTATGTTGGTTTAAGGTGGGTGTAACAATGTTTTAAACCAAAAGTCAATATTAATACACTCAAAACAGTCACTTCATGAATGGTGAAGAAAACCAGAATATCTGAAAAAAATAACAAATGAAATTTAGGAACCTAACTAACAATCATTTTCAAATTACTAGGGGGAGTAGTAAGATCATAGAACAGCATATTCATAGAAAGATCATAGAACAGCATATTCAGCAAAGCATAATAGATGCCATTACATGTAAACTATTCAGACAATACAATCTATCACTACTTTAAAACAACAAATACACTTGACATGTGCCAGACAACAAGACAGTTCACTTTACAGCTCAGCTAGGGCATAACAGTAACAGAATCAAGCATTATCATCACTGCTACAGGGCATTGCAGTAACAGGATCAGGGCATTATCAACACAGCTCACAGCATGAATAGTAACACTGCAGGATATAACAGTCATAGAGGACCTACAACAGGACCTGCTGGTCACACATGCTCAGGATATGATGGGCCTTACAACAGGACATGATGGTCACACAGGCTCAGGGTATAATTGGTCTCACAGCAAGACATGATGGTCAAACAGGCTCAGGACATGAATGACCACAGAAGCTAAGGACATAATTGCAACACAGACTTAGGGCATAAGTGGCCTTACAGCAAAGCATGATGGCAACACAGGCTCAGGTCATTACTGGCCTTGTAGCAAGACAAGATGGCAAAAAAGGCTCAGGGCATGACTGATCTTGCAGCAAGACAAGATAGCCACACAAGCTCAGGGCATGTCTGGCCTTACAGTAGGACATGAAGGCAACACGGACTCAAAGCATGAATGGCCTCACAGCAAGACATGAAGGCAACACAGGCTCAGGGAATGACTGGCCTTACAGCAAGACATGAGGGCAACACAGGCTCTGGGCATGAATGGACTTACAGCAAGACTTGATGACAACATAGGCTCAGGGAATGACTGGCCTTACACAAGACATAAAGGCAACACAGGCTAAAGGAATGACTGGCCTTACAGCAAGACATGATGACAACACAGGCTCAAGGCATGACTGGCCTTACAGCAAGACATGATGACAACACAGGCTCAGGGCATGACTGGCAATAAAAACTAAGGACACGAGGGCAACACAGGCTCTGGGCATGAATGGCCTTACAGCAAGACTTGATGACAACATAGGCTCAGGGAATGACTGGCCTTACACAAGACATAAAGGCAACACAGGCTAAAGGAATGACTGGCCTTACAGCAAGACATGAGGGCAACACAGGCTCAAGGCATGACTGGCCTTACAGCAAGACATGATGACAACACAGGCTCAGGGCATGACTGGCAATAAAAACTAAGGACATGAGGGCAATACAGGCCTTTGGCATGATCTGTGTTTTCTTAAACTCAACCTTATTAAAAAATGTCTTAAGCTCACTGTCCTTAATATTCAACCGTTTGCATACCTGCATAGGTACCAAAATTTGTCATAGGATGCTGAGCCTTTATAATCATGATGATGAATTAGTATGACAGGCATAAAGCTCCTTTGTGTTTTTCTTTCACAGGTAAACTAAACTTATAAATGCTGAGTCAGTACTCTTGTAATTACAATTTAAAAGAGAATACAAATATTTTATATAATGATATATCTCATTTAGTAAAACAAATGTAGATTATGAATGAACTTCATTTAGAAAAGCTTGAGGACATGTTATTTAAACACGTGTAAAGCCTCTTAACTTGTCAGATTAATATATATTTACGTCAGATTGATGTAAGGTTTGTGTAACAATCCTACAGTAAAAGAAACAAACAACTTAAGAATGAGAAAAATTTTCACTGTTTTGATACAGAAAAACCTCAATTCATTGCTGACAATTGTTAAGTGAAGATACTTGTTTTATATGGGATAAGGCAATTAATTAAAGAAGGCTTTTATATACATAAAATAAAAAAAAAAAAGAAGTAGATTTTTATGACATCAAAATACTGTTTCAAACATTAAGTCTGCAAAGTTATGAAGGGGTGTTACAATATGACTTTTCATTATACATGCTCAGAATCTCCACTCTCAAAGGGGGCTTCAGTGGCCAAGTGGTCTAAAGCTTGTGCTTAGGGATATAAGTGAAAGAATCTTGACTAGAGCCTTAAACACCATTATTTAACTCAACTTAATTGAGCACTCCTACTTCAATACTGAAGAATTACCGATAGTTTGGATAAGACAGGTCTTCAGTTTACACAGATTTAATGATACAACATAGTATAGTAGATTTTCAGTTTGGCCTTGATTTTATTTTCACACAATGTGCTGTAGATTAGAATTCTGTAATCTCGATACAGTGCTATCAAATTCTATGTGAAAATTTTCCAGCTTAAAAATAACTATCACACACAATAATCGAAAAAAATTTTGAAACTTTTTACGACATTTTTTATGAATGAAAAAGAAAATGCATGCCATTCCTATCTTCTTGATGATAAATTAATTTTGGCAGTCACTTGTACATTCCCATCTTACAATTGTCATTCCCTTGTAATTTCTTACATTCTAAGATCCTAGATTAAAGTACATTTCTGTTGATAAAAATTCTTAATGACACATTGTTTTGGTATTTTTTCTTAGGCTACTACGTTTTAAATTACAAAATTATGTGACAAGGTTTTACAGAAAAGAGTTTAAGTGATAATGAGTGAAATGGTTTAAATCTAATTATCACTTCCTATGATGAGATAGTTAGAACAATGGATTGTCTGTTTGGAGTCAGAAATGTCTTGTATCATCATCAAATTTACAAACAGATGACTGCCTCTTATAAATGTTTGTTTTTCTGATTACTATGATGGCCGATAGCGGCCAGGCTAAAACAAAGCTTTAACCTATGTTTTTGTAACATGGTACACTTTTTAATGGTACACAAACATGACTCTTTTGGTATGTTTGTGTACCATAGTACACTTTTTTATGGTACACAAACATGACTCTTTTGGTATGTATGTGTATCATGGTACACTTTTTCATAGTACACAAATACATCATTTTGGTGTGTTTCAGGCTAAAATGAAATATTTTACCTACCGGTATGTTTGTGGTACACAAACATGACTCTTTTTATGTGTTTGTGTACCATGGTACACTTTTTTATGATACACAAACATGACTCTTTTAATGTGTTTGTGTACCATGGTACACTTTTTTATGATACACAAACATGACTCTTTTTATGTGTTTGTGTACCATGGTACACTTTTTTATGATACACAAACATGACTCTTTTAATGTGTTTGTGTACCATGGTACACTTTTTTATGATACACAAACATGACTCTTTTTATGTGTTTGTGTACCATGGTACACTTTTTTATAAAACACAAACATGACTCTTTTAATGTGTTTGTGTACCATGGTACACTTTTTTATGATACACAAACATGACTCTTTTAATGTGTTTGTGTACCATGGTACACTTTTTTATGATACACAAACATGACTCTTTTAATGTGTTTGTGTACCATGGTACACTTTTTTATGATACACAAACATGACTCTTTTTATGTGTTTGTGTACCATGGTAAACTTTTTTTATGATACACAAACATGACTCTTTTTATGTGTTCATGTACTATAAAAATGTGTACCATGGTACACAAACATAGATAAAATGCTTCATTTTTGTCTAGCTGTTATCGGCCATCGTAAATTACTTATGTTTCTCCACCATATCAGAACTATCTTTGTTAAAGTAATAAAATAATCTTGGTTTGTGTGTAAAACAAAAATTCCCCCAACCATCACTTTTCTTACAAAAAGGATAACTAAAATTTTCAGGAAATCCATAAGCATGTGGTTGTCATAAGTATTTGATCAAGTAAATTTTGTCACAATATCCCTATTATTGAAAAAATGACTTATCTAAAAATGGTCAATATTATTTAATTTTTATTTAGATGTCACCAGAGAATAAATATATATACATGGATGTACTTATGTCATTGCAAAGAGGGTACTTTGATGTAAGTGTGGCATAGCACTCAACTTAGTGTGTGTCCAAAAACACCATACATTATTTCTTAATGCTGAATGGTTAAGAAACAAACATTATTTATCTAGTACTGCAATAAGTGAGAAGTGCTGATCTATAAGCCATCACTTTAAACCACTTGACTACCTAGGCCCTGGAAAGTCAAGATTTCTCTTTATACAATAACTTGTAAAAGACATTGATTCATAGGATGGCACTTTAGACCACCCAGCCAATTAGGCCCTGGAGAGACAAGATTTCTCTATCTAGTAGTGATAATAAGTGAAAGATGCTATGATCCACAGGACATCGCTTTAGACAACTTGACCACCTAGGTCCTGGAGAGACAAGATTTCTTATCCAATATTTAAAAAGTAAAATTTCAGCATAGCACGCAGATATTTCCTTTAGTATTTGAAAAGAATCTACTGCTTCAGTGACAGGTATAAATTATTTCTGGAGGTGGGGGGGTGCACAGCACATATTTAACAGTAAAGCCCTTACATCTCAATGTTTTTTTCCCTGTTATTTTACATGATAGATTCTTCACAAATTTTCAACATACATAACATTCACGAAAAACAAACCTACAGATGTGTAAAATATATTTACACATGCATAAGTTCCACGAATGCCAAAAATGCCAATGTTTTTACAGGTAAGAATAATTAGATAAAAACAATCGATTTTTTGGGTGTTTCATAAACATGTTTAATTTATTACTATATAAACAGCCTATTAAAATTTCCGCTTAAATTGCATGTCAAAACATTTTATTCACCATGAAGCAATATTTATTAGTACTATTTACTATTTAAATTTATACCACACACATGAAGAATATAAATTAAAATTTAAATTTATGGCAATTTAAACTCTGACATCACTCTTAAATCTCAAACACAACTGTTTTAAAAATTTATAAACCTGTAATAGTCTTAAATTTGACATCACACTAACTGCTTAATCTCGTATAAAACTGTTTCTAAATTTATCATTTTGTTATTAGTTTTAACTCTGACATTGCTCTTAAATCTAAAATAAAATTGTTTTTAAATTCATTAATTTGTATCCCTAATAAATCAACATGTTCAATGCTTCACGTCAATTTCATTTAACTTCAATCTCTAATATACTTTAAAACCTTGTTTACTAAATTCAGTATTTTTTCTGAAGTTGTTTTATCTTGTTCGAATCTTTGAAATATGAGGAGTACGGTGATCTAATCTGAAGACGGATCTGTGGTTAAGATACACAGATAGGAGATAAGGCTACAATAATTTATCAACTCGAGTTACACTCAGATTTTCAGTACAAAACAATAATTTAAAAACAACAATTTCTACAAACTCTCAGATTAAAAAAAGCCATGTAGCCTGCATCTTAATCCTTCAAAGACCTAATCTAATAATCTACAAATGAGATCTTATAATCCCATGGGGAGTATTACAAATAATGTGCTTGGTTTAATTATTTATACATCTTTTCATGTTCACACTTTAAACAAAAAAAAAGTGAAATAAAAAGTGCTATTTCCTGATTAACTTTCTTTTTATTTTTAAATACTTTTTATTAATGTTTTTCTCATGAAATGATGTGTAAATTATTTTCTTCTTTTGTTTTTTTCCTGATGTTTTTAGTTTGTATATGTGTTGTTTATTACATAATTTAACATTTTTTATCAGTAGTTTGTTTTTATTAATTCTTAATCTATGAGGATTTTCTACAGTAAATTTGAGAAAATTATCCATAAGTAAGTTTATTGTCATTCCAGAAAAGGACTAAATGTCACTCAAAACCTGCCTGGACATCCATGAAGGTGTTATTATGTCTTAAAATTCTGTTGATAATTCAACCAGTTTTTCTTTCCAGAATTTTTTCTAGAAAAAATGTTTTTTGACTTACATGCATAAAATTGTATTTGAATCTTTATAAAATATTTACTGATATATGTACTATTGTGTTAATTTTTTGGTTGATTGCAGAAGGAGTAGAGTGGAGTAATGGTGTTTTACGCCCCAGTCAAAATTCTCTCACTTATTTTGAGGCAGTCTGTTCTGGTATGGTGGAAGAAACCAGAGTGCCTGGAGAAACCAACCTTCTGCAAGCAATCTGACAAACTTTCTCACACTAGGATCTGGGATTCGAACCCAGGTGGTGAGAGGCACTGTGATCCATAAGCACATGCTTAAGACCACTCTGACACCGAGGTCCCCTGCGGAGGAAAGGCTGACTTTCATATGTATTTATAATTTAAAACTTCGCTTTTTGGTGGATTTGGGATCCAGTATTGATCACATGGTGTACCAACATACCCAATTGTTTCTTTCACATTTCAAAAAATTTTAATATCAAATTTAATTACCTATTACATGAAGCATTTTGAAATTCCTAAAAGTCAAAACCATTTGCAGGTCTTTTCTGGTCTTGAGTTCCAAAAAAATATGCAGACCAAATCTTGAATTTCTTTAAAAATCAGTTCTAAAGATCTGAAACCTGACCAAAATTGTTTGCGTAATTGGATAAATAATAAAATACCGAAACCTACATTTAATAATCAAATGTAATTCTTTCTAACCTCCAAAAAGAGCACAAAAATAATTTCTATCAACACATGAATTTGACCGTTAAAATAACCAATAACTAAAATGTACTTAAATTCAGACAATGACAAATAATTTTTAATAAGTGGTTTAACAAAAACAAATGAAGTCATATTGGACTTGGAGAACTCAGTCACAATAAAAAACAAAGGAAAAGTTTACAAAATTTTACTTATCAAATATCATTAATTTTATATGTTTTCAACACAAGTCATCTCCAGTTACAAGATTTTACAAAAGTGGTATACAAAAACATATTTTTGTGTTTTGATCTTTGCATTATATATTGTCAACATTTAAATATAATACTTGAATGGTTTATAAATTATAACATTATTTAGCAAGCTTTTCATCCTGTTAATCATCATAAAAAAAAAAAAATTTGATGGACACGGTACATGCAATATTATTAATAATCCCAGCTGATTTTTCTATACCCCTGTCAAAGGTCATTAACAGATTTTAACCTAGATAATCTCAAAGTGATGATAAAAACAAAATCTTCTTTCTCTTATTGTATTTCTTGTAATTATGCCAAAGGATTGGTTAGAGAGTACAAAGCAAAATGACTCAATATCTACAATGATAAACCAAGATCCTGGACCAGAGATTACCGATTACGACATCACAATTTTTACAATTTTTGCCCTCCCATAAATCGTGTTTTACGATAAATTTCATATGGCCCAGTTTTTATCTTGTTCATAATCTTGTTTATGAATCTTCAAACCATTCAAGCATGACCATATTTGATATTTAACTACATCTAATTAGCTCATATCTGTAACATATTTTGTCAGCCAATTTTATTTTGCATGTCTAAAAAATAACCTGAATAGTCAATTCCTAAAACGCCTCATTAAATCGTTATAATAACGGAAAAGTAACATGTTCATTACCCAAGTATTAGGTATCCTGGACTATTGTCTACCTATCGCCTATAAAGTTGTCAATTCTTTCACCACACACGAAATACTAAATTTCAAAGTTGTAACCTCAGGTTTTAATTTTTGTGAATCATTTTTTAACCTCTGAAGTTTAAAACTTGGTGTCTATATCAAGTTTAAGACCTTAACTGTTTTAATTTGTCATTTTTATTTTAAAAAATGAAAGGAATGGCACTAAAATATATCAAAATCTTCATTTATTTTTCAACTTGTGCTAAAAATATATCCGTTTATACATACTCTCCATATTCTAAAACATAGAACACGTCAGAAAGTTAACACAGGTGCATTATTAATCAAGGTGATATCACAAAACACTTTTATTACATAACAAGACTTTTTAGGTCCGTTTTCTCTATTCTTAACAAGGGGCTTTGTCAGCTAATCTAAAGTACCCACTTATGAATCACAGTGCTAGCTCTCACTCCCTAGGTTCAAATCTCACTCTGCAAGATCACACTGTCATAAAGACCATCAGTCAAGCCAACAGCAGTTTATTATTCTAAAACCAAGCCAACAGCAGTTTATTATTTTAAAACCAAACCAAAAACAGTTTAGTATTCTTAAACCAAACCAACAGCAGTTTATTATTCTAAAACCAAACCAGCAGTAGTCCATTATTCTAAAACCAAACCAACCGTAGTCCATTATTCTAAAACCAAACCAACAGTAGTCCATTATTCTAAAACCAAACCAACAGTAGTTCATTATTCTAAAACCAAACCAACAGTAGTCCATTATTCTAAAACCAAACCAACAGTAGTTCAATATTCTCAAACCAAACCAACAGCAGTTTATTATTCTAAAACCAAACCAAAAGTAGTTCATTATTCTAAAACCAAGCCAACAACAGTTTAATTATCATTCTAAAACCAAGCCAAAAGTAGTTTATTACTCTAAAACCAAACAAATTGTAGTTTATTCTTCCAAAACAAAACCAAAACAGTTTATTATTCTAAAACCAAACCAACTGTAGTTTATAATTTAAAAATAAAGCCAAAGGGTTTGATCTACATCACAAAAAACCCCTCGCTTTTGCAACAAAAACTAGGTTTAACCCATAATATTAGGACATCTTGAGGTTGAAGGCTAATGCCTTAATTACTCAGCCATTGCAACCCCAACTGATTGTAAAATATTAGTATCTTATTTTGTATGTACTTTTAAGAAAATAAAGCTTGATCTTTGATAAATCTAATGGTAATTGGTTGGTTATGTATACTGAATGATATGTCTAAAAAAAAAAAAACGAAAACTAACTAGGACTGAATGCCCCATTAACACTCAGAGATTCAGAGATTAAGTATATACAAACTCATCAACAGGTAAAACACTATCTACTACTAACTACTAATTGTTAGTACAAAGGAATTCTTATCATCTGATTAAAAGACAAACAATATTTACTATGTAGGTTTTTGTAAGTACTAAATATAAGTACAAGATGGTTGTATTTACTATGTCATTGACTCTTTAACAGAGTTTTAAATACCTGATCATCTGTTTAAGTCTTTTACAATACAAATGGACTGAGGCAAATACTAAATAACTATGTTGTATACAACAGATGTTATAACTGTTTACAGTAATGGCATTCTAATGACATTATCATCAGAAATAGAAATGTAAGTCTGTACATTCTTCATATTCCTGAAATAACATCTCTTGATCAGTGACTAGAAATTTAGGGGCTTCAGTGGCAGAGTGGTCAAAACAACAGCTTAAAGATCACAGAAATTGTCTCCATATAGGTTTGAATCCTGCTCAAGCAGACCCTTGTATTAGTAAGTGTGTTTGTTTGCTTGCCAAAAGTGGTTTTATCCAAATGTTTCTGTTTCACCATCAACTTTTCTATGTTTCCACTAATATTTTCAGTCTGAAATGAGATAAGGTGGTGCTCCTTCAAACACCAGTTGGTACGTGTATCAGAAAATCAAAGGTTTTTGATAAAGAAATTATTCTGACCCTGTACACAGCTGCCAGGCACAAAGTGTGTTAGGCTGTTAGCGTCAGAGAAAATTTGAACTACCCTAAGATTAAAACTCTTAGATCCCCCACTCTCTATGAAAAAGCAACCATATACTGTACTCATATATTTTTGGTCCTTGTATTGCACATTATCAAAGTATATGATGACAAATCATAGCCAAATCTGCCCTTTAAGAAATCAGCACTTGAAAAATGTGCAGGTGGGTGAAAATCAACATGGGGTGACCAAGATGACTATAGTACAGAAAAATACGCCAAAACATGATTCATTTCTTAAATAAAAGATTGGGCTTTAACATTTCTTGTTAAATTTAACCAATAACTTTTTGGATCATTTTCAAACATCTCTTTTCTTTCAAAAATGAAAAATTGCATAAATACATTAATCATATAATAAGCATTATTAGTTTCAAGTTTCCATGGAAACAGAATAACAACAAAGTCCATTCATTAATAATATTTTAACACTTTTAGCTGTCTACTTCCTGAGATTAAGGGAAAACAATGTAATTAAAATTCAATTTGGCAATATCAAGCAATTTGTATTCATTGAGTTGGAATTCTTATTTTATCTTTAATAATTGGTTACCAATGAGTCAATTCCGTTGTTATGTACTTAATCACAAAATTTGGTGTAGGAAGAAATGATACAATGAAGGGTGTAGACCTAATTCTAATAAACTTTCAGATAATGGTTTCATAGTACATGTATAAAACAAACAGGTTCTTAGTCAAATGTATGGTACTTTTTTCAATATTTTAAAAACTTTTTGAACTGAGAAAAAGGGAATTTTTTAAAATGCACTCAGTATACCAAATGAAAAAAAGTCATCTAAAGTCTTACAAACTCTGATTTTATTGGAGTCACTACAAATTGTGAAATCAAACATAGAATTTAAATAGAAAACCTAAAAAAAAAAAAATAATTTAGCAAGTTTTAAGTTATCATTCAAACTGATAATAAATGTGAACATTTGTTTAATTATGCATTTTTTTCATATACAGCAAAACCTGTATAAGAAGACCATGCATAGGAACCAAAGAAATATGGAAATTAAAAACAGGCAATCTTTTGTATAAAAAATCTCACTCGGGCAGATTCTTAGATCCTTATGTGAGAAAGTTTTTCAAAGGCTGGTGGTTTTCTCTGTACACTCTGGTTTCCTCTTCCATTTCTGAACTGATTGTCTCAATATAATGTGAAAGAATCTTGACTGAGGCTTAAAAAACCATTTATACAATCCAATTTTTTGTATATAAGGTTTTTTTTGGGGTAGAGATATGAAACAATGAGATATTAAATAAAGGTCTTAATTGACAGGTGGTTTTTACAAAAAGTATATAGGTCTTTTGTTGAAATTAAGAAAAAAAATAAACATGGGTCTTTACAGACAGATGGTTTTTATATAGAGGATGTTTTTTGTTAAAACATGAAACAAAGGGGTCTCAAAAATAGTGAGATAAATTAGCAATGGTCTTTAGACAGAGGTGGTCACTATTGTAATTGTAACTTTAATTTCATTATCAAATATAAAAAAATTGATCCAAATCATTTTTTAGATTTTAACTGGTGATTACAAATCTAAATTACATGTATCTTAGTAACTTCAACAATACTTTTGTTGTAAAAATGTATTGCTTTGGAAAGAAAATAATATTTTCAAATGAGGCATATACATTTAATTGAAATATGATTTTTAAGCCAAATTTATCAAATGATTTTCAAGCAAATTTCAAACAACCAATCTTTATCACTCTATATTAGAGATCCTAAGTGTTTTAATAAAAAAATTATTTGATGGCTTTTTATAGCCTTTTTAAAGTATATTTAACACAATTCAATGACTATGATAGCCTTTTTTCTACAAAATCAAAGAAACTTTAAAATAACAAAATCCCTGATTTTATAGAAAACTGAACACAAGCCAAATTATTATCAGAATTGTTACTAGAAATATTTCATTCATGTTACCGTTACTTGTAGATTTATCACAGTATGTTTCAGTGTTCATATTAATTTTCACCAAGGTTACAATAAGGTGAGATAATGATGCCAATTCAGTAAATATATAACATGCTTCTGTATAAGACATATTCCTAATTGTTATATTTTTTAGATTGCCTCCTTTTTTTCTAATTTGAAAAGAATTTTATTATCACAAAAACTGGAAATAACTGAAGATTATTGTATTATTTATAGATCTGAAGTTAGTCTGGTGTTGTTCTTGTTATGTCCGACAAAAACTGTTCAACCAAAAGTTTACATATTTTTGCTATTGAATTTTAAAAAAAAAAAATCTTTCAGAGTTTCTATGATGTTACAGTTTAAATGGAACCCTTGTGGCCAAATGGTCTAAAGTGTATGCTTAAGGATCAACCTGGTGTTCACCGACTAGGTTCAAATCCCATTCATGCAAATCAAAGTAGAAAAAGTTCATATTGCCAAATGACAATGGATTCTTTAGGCACTCTGGTTTTCTCCTCCATACCAGAACTAACTGCCTTTACATAAATGAAAGAATCTTGACTTGGCATAAAACAACATTACTCCACTTAAAACTCAACTCCACTCCACACACTGTTTATATTTGTTGGTGATTACGAATTACACACATAGGGTCTGTTAATCTGGTCATGTGACCAGCACATGTAGGGTATTTCCAGGAACATGAGCAACAGACCTGAATAGAGGCCATGTATGATGAAATAATAGAAAAACCAATCATTTGACATACAAATAACTGATGGCAACATCTGTATTCTGACATTAAATTATAGGGAGCACTTTCATAAAATCAATGTTCTTAAAGACCCCCAACACAAGCCCCTTTTTATTGTCTTTATTTTTTTTTTCAATCTTACTATTTTTAGAATCATTAACTTAGTATGTTTCCAAAAGCTTATATCCATCCAGCACACTCAAAAACACACTTTACATTTCCAAAGATAGAAAATTTAAATGACAAATGTAGGAAAAAGATAAAGGGACAACTAAACAATGACTTTACCTTATTTATCATTACAGCACATTATTTGTAACGTGGGAATAAACTACACCCATTAAAACAAGGAATAGGGATGGTCATTAATATGGAAGATGTGGGGGTGGGTGGAAAGCCTGACCCTGACAAATGTGATAGAATTCTTTAACATTTTAAATGATCCAAACCTTGTCTGTCACATAAAACAAAGAACCCTATAAATCTTCAAACTTTACCCTCTTTATGGTTAAAAAGAAAAACGGTAACTGAAAAACCTATAAAGACCACAAGGTGATAGAGATACTAATTACAGGTATATACTAACCTCTGGTGTCAAAGGTTAAATTACAAGTCATAGCTGAATAATTTTTTTGTTTGCTTTAAACATTACAAAAAGCCAAAAATGGAAGAAAAAACAGAGGTGTTACCATACATAGGTTGGGTCTTTTGGTGTTAAGCTCATTCATTTGTGTTAAACCAGGTTAGGGCCTGGTATTTAACACAGCCAGGTCATTTAGTGTTAATTTAAGTACTGTAGGGTTACTTGTTAAACAAGTTTAGGTCACTTGGTGTTAACCAGTTTAGGACATTTGGGGTTGATTTAGTTTAGGTCATTTTATGTTGAACCAGACCAGGTCATTTGGTGTTAAATCAAATTAGGTCATTTTATGTTAAACCAGGCCAGGTCATTTAGTGTTAAATCAAATTAAGTCATTTAGTGTTAAACCAGGCAAGGTCATTTAATGTTCAACCAAACAAGATCATTTGGTGTTTAACTAGGCAAGGCCATTGGTGTTTAAGTAGGCAAGGACATTTGGTGTTCAACCAAATAAGGTCATTTGGTTTTAAACCTGTTTAAAGGACACTGGAGTTAAACAAGGCAAGGTCATTTGGTTAAACCATGCAACCTATTGGTAAAATGTTTTCCATATATAAGGCCAACTGCTCTACACAGAATAAACAGTTTTGAAAATCATAGGTTTGAGATATTTTCAGATTGCCATGAACTATCCACAGAAATAAAGCATCATATCTATATAAATACATTTTCCAAACACCCAAACACTGTATATATTTCAAATGTATAGCACCACCATTTAGGCTACTACATGCAGTATAAGGTTCAGTTAATTGTGGAACAAAAGGATGACCATATTAATAAGTATTCTAAATATAAAAGTTAGTGAAAAAAATACAAGGTTAGGAAGTCAATCTTATAGAAAGCAGGACATATAGGTTCACCACGGATAATGTTATCAAAATATAATGGGAAACAAAGGATAATACCAATACATATGGTGTACGTGTATACATTGAATATATAAAGAGGTGGGCGGAAGCTAAGCAATAGGGTGACCATGTTATGTACACAGGCCCATCTTGTAATTATAGATTACTTAGAAAAAGAAACAAGTTCTTGTAAGAAAGGAGGATACACAACATACTTATCTAAAAATACAAATGAGGAAATGAGAGAGAGAAGGATGTAGAGAATTAAAACGGCAACCACTGTGAGAATATAGTGGGGAGTGTGGGTTGAAACGAACATTCCAGGATACTTCAACAGATGATGAAGATAATAGCATTACAGTAGGATAATAGAATTAAAAGTTAGTTTTAGATGAGAATAACATTTTCTGTTAAATGATCACAATTGTTTTTTAAAGGAAATCTTTACGAGAGAAAGAAAGAGGGAGAATCTTTTAAGAAGGAAGAAGATGTAAATTTTTTAAGTTGAGCTATCAGTGCAAATTTTTTTTTTTTTACACAAATGTTAAACCAGAGCAGATAACTGGCCATCTGCATCAGTCTCTTTAATTTAAAAAAAAAAGAAATGTAAAAAGTGATCTGGGTCTTCTAGTATGTAATCAGCAGTCATTCAGGGGCATCTATGACCAGGTGATCGAACACATTCAGGCAGATCCCAGTCTTGAGTTTGTTAGTTCACCTGCCTAAGGTTGGTGGTTTTCTCTAGGCACTCCATTATAAATGAAAGACTTTTGACTGGGGCATAACACCAATAATCAACTCAACTCAACTTCCATTTTCAGTAGCAGTATCAAGCTTTAGTTACCACTAGCCAGTTTTTATTACGGTATAAGTAGCCAGTTTTGTAATTAATAGTCAGTTTTGTTCCCAGTAGGCAGTTTTGTTTAAAAGTGGCCAGTTTTGGCTACCAGTAGTTAGTTTTGTTATCAGTAGCAAGTTTTGGTTCTCAGTTTTGCAAACAGTTCCCAGCAGCCAGTTTTGGTAAGCATTGAGAGTTTTATTACCAGTAGTCAGTAAAAGTACATTTAACCAGTACCCAGTACATTAGCAATTTCTGGTTACTAAGAGATAGTTTTCATTACAAGTACAGTCAAACCTGCCTTAAAGACCACCTCTCTATAAGGACCACCTGCTTATAAAGGCCAATAAAATTCTATCTCAGCTGTTCTTTATTCATATTAATTGAACTTTTGTATAAAGGCCACCTGTCCATAAAGGCCACTTTTACTGATTCCCATGGGTAGCCTTTATAGACAGGTTTGGCTGTATTCACTGTTAGTAACAATTTTGTAATTAGTTTTCAGTTTTGGTTACCAGTAGCCAGTTTTGTTTCCAGTGGCCTATTTTGTTAACAGTAGCCAGTTTTGTTTCTAGTAGCCAGTGTTGTTAACAGTAGCCAGTTTTGTTTCTAGTAGCCAGTGTTGTTAACAGTAGCCAGTTTTGTTTCTAGTAGCCAATGTTGTTAACAGTAGCCAGTTTTGTTTCTAGTAGCCAGTGTTGTTAACAGTGGCCAGTTTTGTTTCTAGTAGCCAGTGTTGTTAACAGTAGCCAGTTTTGTTTCTAGTAGCCAGTGTTGTTAACAGTAGCCAGTTTTGTTTGTAGTAGCTAATGTTGTTAACAGTAGCCAGTTTTGTTTCTAGTAGCCAGTGTTGTTAACAGTGGCCAGTTTTGTTTCTAGTAGCCAGTGTTGTTAACAGTAGCCAGTTTTGTTTCTAGTAGCCAGTGTTGTTAACAGTAGCCAGTTTTGTTTGTAGTAGCTAATGTTGTTAACAGTAGCCAGTTTTGTTTCTAGTAGCCAGTGTTGTTAACAGTGGCCAGTTTTGTTTGTAGTAGCCAATGTTGTTAACAGTAGCCAGTTTTGTTTCTAGTAGCC
Source organism: Tegillarca granosa (assembly GCA_029721355.1). Taxonomy (NCBI): domain Eukaryota; kingdom Metazoa; phylum Mollusca; class Bivalvia; order Arcoida; family Arcidae; genus Tegillarca; species Tegillarca granosa. The sequence goes on from CM056599.1 coordinate 14,566,446, forward strand.
AGTGTTGTTAACAGTGGCCAGTTTTGTTTCTAGTAGCCAGTGTTGTTAACAGTAACCAGTTTTGTTTCTAGTAGCCAGTGTTGTTAACAGTGGCCAGTTTTGTTTCTAGTAGCCAATGTTGTTAACAGTAGCCAGTTTTGTTTCTAGTAGCCAGTGTTGTTAACAGTGGCCAGTTTTGTTTCTAGTAGCCAGTGTTGTTTCTAGTAGCCAGTTTTGTTTCTAGTAGCCAGTGTTGTTAACAGTGGCCAGTGTTGTTTCTAGTAGCCAGTTTTGTTTCTAGTAGCCAATGTTGTTAACAGTAGCCAGTTTTGTTTCTAGTAGCCAGTGTTGTTAACAGTAGCCAGTTTTGTTTCTAGTAGCCAATGTTGTTAACAGTAGCCAGTTTTGTTTCTAGTAGCCAATGTTGTTAACAGTGGCCAGTTTTGTTTCTAGTAGCCAGTGTTGTTAACAGTAGCCAGTTTTGTTTCTAGTAGCCAGTGTTGTTAACAGTGGCCAGTTTTGTTTCTAGTAGCCAGTGTTGTTAACAGTAGCCAGTTTTGTTTCCAATAGCCTGTTTTTAGAAGTGGTCAGTGTTATGAAGTTCTCTGTTAATAAGAAAGGAATTTTCTTGTTTTCAAATTTATGTTAAAATTTTCAATTATATAAATGATCAATATGTGTTTTTTTTTATGCACGTGTTATAAGAGTTCTTCTTTTTAACCTTTTACAAACATTTACATCAACCTACACAAGCCCATATTTAGGATGGCACTGAAAAACACTTAAAACTCATCAAAATTAAAATCTTAAGACTGAAATATTTAAACTATAATTTTAAACAATCACATGCATTTTACTATTAAAAGATTTTTTCCATATAAGGTAGTAGATTACTACATCATTTATTTCAAGCACTGGCTAAGGTCCCAGTTATAACGGAAGCCCATCACAAATTACATCCCCATTCCTGTTGGCACTCTTAACATAATTGATAATTTCTAATTCGAGCAAATTTAAATTCAGCAAGGTCAAAACCTCCTAACCTAATCTCTTCTCTGGTGATGTCAACACTTGAGAATTAATTCATAAAATTTGTGTGTAAAATTCTGACGTCAGACATGCTTTGTTTTAAAAATAGGACCGATAATGGGTATACATGTATATATATACTGGTTGTGCATGAGGCCTAACTCAAACTGTCAGAATTCATCCAAGTGTATAACTGGCATAGATCAAACACAAGTTTTAAGTAAATACCTAAATACTGCATGTATTATACCCTGCTTGCTATACATGACAGAGGCTACAGTATTATATGAATTTATTTGATAATTTTCATATATAGAAAAAAAAGGATTTTACAAAAGAATCGATAAATTAAGAGGTAAGTATCTTCACATTTTTTTACTGAAAAAGTTAACTTAAACTTAAAAGATTATATGATTTTTTAAGTTTTTTAGGAACTACACCATGATATTTGTATGCAAAATTTTTAATTTTCATTTAAACATTTTATTTGTAACACAGATAAAAAAGGGATCTTAAAATATATGCTAAGGTAAAATTTTTTTTTTTCAAAATAAAGTGGTGTTTCATGTTATTGATTATAAAATGATTTTTAATTACAAAATTTAGCATTTCATTTTTCACTTTGACAAGATTTGCGTCTCATTATATTTAAAAAATTAATAACTTTTTCCTTTATTTAAATAAGATAGATACATGTTATAGGGAAATATAGAGATTTAAGATGTAGATCTTTATTGTGTAAAAATGTATAACATGCGGAATCCATTACATGTGCCTGTCAATCACGGCCTTGTTACATTATTATAATGTTTGTCACTGATACAATATAATAATCTATGTCGCTGCAAATCAACATGCCATTCTTTAGTTGTAGTCTGATCTATTCAAGGTCATCAAAAATTTTTGCACATTTTTTGTATCTTAAGAATAAGTAACAAATTCTATACACTGAAATGTTTTATTTAAATATCTTATTATAATAATTAAAGTGTTTGGTAGAATTTACAAATGCATATGTTTATGTAATGCAATAAAACTAGTATCCGAGAAGAGAGAGAGAGAGAGAGAGAGAGAGAGAGAGAGAGACTTATCACTGTAGATATGAGGATATACTAGTATGGTTTATTGTGTAAGGTTACTTAAAAACTTTTAAAACATCATTTATAATGAACTACGGTTAGATTATGTTAGGGTATATGATATGTTTGCACATTCAAAATAATTTTGTTCGCATTTTATCATTTATTCAGGTTTTTGGCAGGTTACAGGACCTCATGTACCCTATCAAATATACACTGTTTATTTACCCTGAGCAACAGGTGTTAATCTTTTACAGGGTACACAGGGACAAGTTACCTGCTATAAACCTGTTTAAGGTATCTGACACCTTTCAAAGCTGCACAAGTCTTTACTAACTTCGTTTTCATATTCTGCACAACTTGCAAACCTTTTAGCAAAGGGTTAACCCCACTATTTTTAAGTTAAATTTGCACTGCTAAACCTGATATGCATTTATGTACCCAACCAATTTAAGAACATAGTTTTGTGTATCCTGTCCACATTAATCAATAGCAAGGCAAGAGAGAGAGAGAGAGAGAGAGAGAGAGAGAGAGAGAGAGCGAGAGAGAGAGAGAGAGAGAGAGCTTTCGAGCATAGGTCTAGAATAGTCGAGATATTTCAGTTGAAATTTTAGTGCATTTACATACGTAAGTTAGATTAAACTCATATTATTTATTCAATTATCTAAAATATGTGGTATGATATAATTTTTTAACCATTAAAAATATTGTTAAAAATATTTAATCAGATAAGATAAACAAAAAATATGTATTAAAATATAGATAAAAATTTGATATTGAATTAGATGTGAACTCAGGTGTGATGTTTAGTAAAGAACAGGTGAGATAATGAGACACCTTATAATGCAGACTGTAACAAACACCTATGAACTGAGCCAGAATAATAAATACAATCTTGTTATAACAAATATTTTAACTAGGATTGTTACACATTTTTCATAGGGATCTGATACTTTATGAGCTCTTTTACAAATTCTTTATATTCATTAAGTTTAAGGCAATACAATAAGATACATTCTTGATGAATTTAATCCTCAGATTGTATACATTGTCTTGGTAATGGAATGTTGTAACAACTACTTTTTTAACAATAAAATTCATTTTTACAAGTTTTACCAACAATGGAAATTTAAAATGCTCAGTAAAATCTTGCTTTCTTGATCTTTCAAAAAGTATATTTTTCATTTACCTCGTGGAGAGAATAGTAGCTAAATGTGTTTCTTGTGTTTAACCTATCTGGTATATGGAATTTGCTGTCACATTTCAGGCCTTGTAAGGAAATTGTGACATGTCAATCATAGCATCTTGTCTCTATAATCTCTTGTTTTCATTTTGAACCCAATTGTATTAATGGAATCAAATCTGTAATTTTCAATTACCTAGAAAACCAGAGTATCCTTAAGTTATACTATCTCTGACATTTTAACCATCAATTAAAATCATTGTAAGTCAATGGTGTAATGCCTATTGTCACAGTTATAATTGTAAAGCATCTCAGCAAGCTCTTAGCTGCATTCGATGGGGTCACTTTTCATTTTATCAGCCCAAGATTCTAGTACATATTTTAAAATATTTTTATAAAAATTTCTTGGTAGATGCATCAACTGATACCAATAATTTTACAGATAAAAGGGGTTGTTAGTGGAACATGTGGTGCCAAGGTTTCTATAGGGATGTGAAAGGGTCAGTATGTTAAAGTTGGAATTCAGAAGTCTTGGTCAAGGTTGACCAATCTCTAATTAAAGTGCAATATTTGGCCTGATAGTAAAAATAAAGTAGACAACTGTCCTGAGAAAATACTACCATATGTACTGCCAGAAATGCAGTAGTAAAAATCATCACTGCAGGCATGAATGGAAGAGATTCACTGTGAACGGTAATCTTTGATCCGTGGCAATGAACTGTGAAATTAGACATGTAACTTTAATGAAATAATTAACGAATGTTTAAATTTGTCAAAATGTTCTCTAATCTTTTAACTAATTACATTCTATTTTGGAGTATGCATGCTACTTGTTTAAACAAGATCTGTCATAAAACTGTTTCTTTAATTAGTAATTCAAACTCCAAATTAAAAATTTTGGTTGACCACACATACATTCATCTTATAAATTTACATCAATATAAATAAATGTATTTCTTACATAAATCATAAAGATTTGATGCATAACATCATAACCTATATAATATTTACTGAATAAACTCAATGCTTAGTTCAGCACTTGTACCCAAAGATATTTCATTTTCATAGAGAATTTTATTCAAGTAGGAAAGATTCATGTTTTAAATGGGGACGGACTCGCATTATTTGATGTTTTCCTTTATTGAGCTATTTTGGTTGGTTGTGTTCAGTTGTAATGTTGTTTAACATCACATCAGCATTGTTCCTACTATTCACTATGAGAGCAAGTTAAAACTAAAGATTAATCTAAGAACAAAATCTTGTATATTTGAGATACGAAAGTGCATTTTATGGTCTTCCTTGTACATGTACTAGTGTGCACTGGAAGTGAATTTACCATGTTAACTCAAAGTGAGTATGCCACAGACATAGTATACATTTCCCCCAGTTAAACTGGTGTTTGGTGAACCAGTTGATACACTGCCCTCTCACTGCTAAGCGCCAGGCAAGGAAGCAGTATCCCAATTTTGTTTCAGAGTCTTATGTATAACTTGGCCAGGGTTTGAACCCATGACTTCCTACTCTCAAGGCACTTTACTGCTAAGCCACTGAGGCAGTCTCATTTTATCATTAAGGAAAATTACAATAAAACAATTTCCATTGCCAGCAGAACAAGTTTCATGCAAACATTGTGGGGTAATTAAATGAAATCCATTAACCAAGTCAAAAACAATCTCTCTCTCTCTCTCTCTCTCTCTCTCTCTCTCTCTCTCTCTCTCTCCCTCCCTCCTCCCTCCCTCCCCCCTCTCTCTCTCTCTCTCTCTCTCTCTCTCTCTCTCTCTCTCTCTCTCTCTCTCTCTCTCATACTACTGCCCATGGGAGGTCTTTCTGACAAGTGACACTAATTTTTTCCCCGTTCCTATCATCTTCAAACACAAAAACTCTAAAAAATTCTACTTGTTTACTTTTAATTTTACCTTGAACACGGTCATTTTAGACCATACACAAATATTTATATTATTCCCTATTAATTTTCACAATCTGATTTTTTCTACTTTTGACATATACACAAAAAACTTTACTGGTTGACCTAAAGTTTACCTTGTACAAAGTTGTCACCATATTCTATTACTCCCCATCAATCTGAAATTTTGAATTCCCACTTATCTTCTGAGCTTCACTCAGTGACCCTTCATTTACCTTATACACTAGGGTCAGAAGAAAGAATTACACATAAATATTATAATCATTCCCCATCAATTCTGAATTTCTGACTAAGACAAGTATTATTTACACCCAAACTATTAGCCATATCATGATAAAAAGACCCATCAAAAATTGTAGAAATGTATATCATTTATATATACATCTGTACAATATAAAAAAAGATCTGAGTCTTTTCTGGACACTTTATATATAATTACTAATTTACCTGAAATAAAACATCCTAAGGATGTGGAAGCTTCATTGTCGTAAAAATTAATATCTCAATTTGTCAGTATACATGTATTACAATAGTGATGAGTGGTAGTAATGATTCTGTAACTTCAAATGTTATTACATGTAGTACTATTATTGGCAACAGAGTGCTACAGACTGACTCTAACAGAAGAAATCTATAAAATTATAACTACATGTTCTGAATTTTGTAATAAGTTTTAAAGATATCAGAATTGACAAAGCAACATCAAACAGTAAGAAAGTACATTACTGAATTACAAAAAGCCATTTCTAGCAAAATTAAATTAATCCAATTATGGATCACATTGTTTGTCAATTCACTTGCCAGTGTTTTTTCACTAGGCACTCCTGTTTCCTCCACCATTCCTGAAATTACCACTTTATATACCGGTAAGTGAAATAATCTTGAGTGGGATGTAAGACACCATGACTCCATTTCATAATACATAAAAAAAAGAAAGTTTGGTTATTTTCTCGCAAATTTTGAAAATCCAAAGTTTTAAATGTTTTGTTACAGAATATAATGCTAGAAAAAACATAATTTTCTTTATAATTTTGGACTCTATCTAATTGCATCCATATTTTGTCATGATATATTTGCTAAAAGTACAAAATTTCGTACTTCAAACAATATCTACCTAGTACAGGGGCACACTTTTAAAGCAATTACCATTACCTAAATTAATTACCCACTAAAAACTCATTAATTATATATCTCAACAATAGCCAACAACTTGTGTAAATATCCAACAAACTACAGCAATGCATATCTGTCAGGGTACAATAAAACAAGGTTATCATCAAGGATATTTCTGGTGCCTCGAAAAGGGGACCATTACAAAACAAACGGCTTTAATAAGTCCTCAAATATATATTGAGTTAACAAAACAAGCAAGATTAATGATCTTTTAACTAATTTAATGGAGTAGAAAAACTATGAGATACATTTCAGAAAAAATAATTAATTCAAAAGAATAAACTTAATGGAAGAATTGCTTCATTTATCATGTGAGCTGTGTCTGATGTGATATGACATAGAGACGACCAAGTAAACTGGTATGCCTGTACACAATATATACATACAAACATATATACACAGGGATTTTTCTGGCCATTTTGGGAAAGGGACCTTGGGATGAAATTGGGAAAATCATTGACAAAATCGACATTTTGGGAAAATTTTTCATTAAACTTTAAAAATTTTCACATTGTCAGCATCTCAAATATTTTGCCTTGAATATTTACTATTTTGATACATGCTGGTAGTCACTCATTTGTACCAAATCACTCAGACATTAACGCAATATCTTCATAGACTGGCTTCAATACAAACATCTGAGAAAGTTGTTTCATGAGTTGCTCCCATTCTACCAGATCCTCATTGAGTATAAATCAAAATGTGCATAAATACAGGTTATTATAAAGATATACAAGCTACACCAAAAATATAGTTTTTTCACTTTTTCTTAAGTTTCTCAAAGCAGGATCATTTGGGAATTTTTACCAACAAAATTGGGAAAAATATATGCTTTTTGGCATTGGGAATGGGTCCCTTTACCGGACCCTGTGAGTGACCAGAAAAATCCCTGATACATGTATTATTTATTTGTATATATATTATACCAGTATATTAAAGCTGATTAAAAAACTTTAAATGTTTTTTTTTTTTTTTTTTTTATCTTTCAAAATTTTAATTTACTAATACCTATTTCATTGTCAGTTTAAACATTTTAAGCTACTAGATCCAGTCCATATTGGCATGCTGGAGTTGGATATTATTCTATGCCCAACTAAATTAACTGAATCTACTGGTTATAGAATGATAGACCACTGACTTCTAAAATACTTTGATGTTTGTATATATCTTACAGTTTCTATCTTTTTTCATTGAACTATAATGATCTCACCTCATGGTTCTAAGAATGTGCAACACACTGCAAACCACTAAATAGCTAAAACCCTGACTAAGTTTTCTCTTTCTCTCTCTCTCTCACTCTTTCTCTCTCCCTCGTCAGTGGAATAAT